>ML404310.1:0-25123 GCA_005239525.1 Nicotiana knightiana | reverse complement strand
TGCCGGTACCATCACCATATCATAATAACCACCTGACACACACTGCGAAAATCAAAAACACATGGTTCCAATACCAAAGGTCATACCCCTACATAAATCCGCTACACTGCGTCATCTCATCCCATGCTGGTCCACTTGAAATACTTCAAGACACTTTACTCAATGAGGTCTAAACAGATCGGTACGAGGCCTAAAACACGGCGTATAGCCCAAATATTCCAACAATCTTTAGAATATGATTTCACATAAGGTTTTGAGTAAATATGCAACTCATTAGTTGGCGCGGAGAGGACCTAGTCCAATCCAAAAATCACTGCGCGCCACATAATCGTCATCCGACATGTGCGCCTTTCTAAAATCAGTGAGAAAATATGTAGTCCGGGGTTACATACCCTCAGGACAAGATTTATAACTATTACATACCTCTATCGGGACACAACACTAGTCCGCAATGCTCTTGCCCCTCAAATTGGCTTCCGATCGCTCCGAATCTAGCCAAAACCAGTTCAACATCATTAATATATACTCAAGGAACACAACCCAATCGAAAATTATCAATTTATAAAAAAAATCTCGAAATTCAGCCAAACTCGAGCCCCAGGCCCACATCTTGAAATTTGATAAAATTTGCATCACAAGAATCCTCATCCTCCCACGAGACCGTACATACCAAGAACATCAAAATCGGACCACAATTGCCCACTAAAATTTCCAAAAGAAATTCCCAACTCTTTCCTCCCATTTTCCAAACTTTTCTTACTTTAGTCCTTCAAATACAAGCCTAATCCGAATTAAAATAGCATAGAAACGATGATAATAACCCGAGAACTTACTTCACTGAAGAATCACGAACCCCCTCTCCAATCTTCCTTCTAAAGAGCTCCTCTCGCATGCAAAAATGGTGGAATGAAATTAATTTCACGGAGGCCCTTTATATACTGTTTATGCCATTCATTTCCGCACCTGCGGACATCTAGTCGCACCAGCGGTCCCAGGTACGCGCCTGCGGAATCCCACTTAACGGACCAAATTCCGTACCTGCGGCCAACCTTCCGCACATGCGGCTTCCCAGGTGCGGCCCAAACTTCGCACCTGCGGAAATTCCCCTTCCTAGCCTTTTTCGTACCTGCGCATTTCCCATCGCACCTGTGCGACCAACACTAGCAATCACACACCATCAGCTATTTTCTGAGATTCTTCCAAATTTCAAAATCCCGCCAACCATCTAAAATCAATCTCGAGCCCCTCGGAGTCCCAAACAAACATACCAACACACCCCATAGTATTATTCCAACTTAGTCGAGCCTTCGAAACTCCAAAAACAACACGAAAACACCAAAATTACATCAAATTCAAGCCTATAAACTTTGTAACTTCAAGATTTCACCAACTACACCGAAACCAACCAAAACACCTTCGATTGACCTGAAACTTTGCAGACACATCCAAAATGACATTACGAACCTGTTCTAATTTTCATAATTCCATTCCGATCCCGATAGCCTATTTTGCACTGCCGATGGGAAATCGCCAAAAACTAACTTTCGCCAATTCAAGCCTAATTCTACTCCGGACATCAAAAAAATATTCTGAACACACTCCTAAGTCCCAAATCACCTAACGAAGCTATCCAAGCCATAAAATACGCATTCCGAGGTCGTTCACCAACAAGTCAAATCTCAATTGACTTTCTCAACTATTAGGCTACCTTGAGGGACCAAACGCCTCAATTCTCATAATGACCACTCTGAAATCGAACCAACCGACCCAACACACATAAATGAAGCTAAAACGGGCCTAAATTCTCGGAACGACCGGCCGGGTCGTTATATCCTCCCCCACTTAAACATACATTCATCCTGGAACGTGCCAAGAGTTATTCTCCACCACCATCAAACGGTTACGTAGTTTACCATGACATACCCGGGGGTGATCCCATGTCACCCTATCCCATATAGGTCCAATAGCACAATACCGTTGAAATTTCAAAATCCAAATCGTGGCCCATAAACTTTAGAACCAAATTCCCACTTCTGAAATGATATATAAGATTAAAATTTCCATACCTATAAACTGAACAAGCCTGAACATGCTGAATCAAGCCATATACGTACCCTAGATGAAATCACATAATACACCACGTGATCCAACTCTCATAGCAATAACTCTTAACCTCAATAACTGATCAGAATAACCCAATACCGGTACACCACCTCTTATCAAGAAATGCCTCACTCTAACACTTCCATACACTGCCGATGATAAAAGAAGCACATAGAACGAACAACCATTCGTCCGATCAACAAAACATGGAACTCTCCCTTCCCAAACAGGAATTATAACAGATTTCTAAGCCGACTCCCGATATATGTCCTTCCAACTACGCTGTAGAAAATTCCGAAAATATTCATTCTAGGTCCAATGACCTCCTCTCACCCATCACAACCACCCTGAAGACATGACACTAACCATTCGACACATTGATTCAATTCGTAACCAAAACCTGTGCAACTTGGGCACTTAACAACAACTTCTGAATGTAATCAAATTATATAAAAGATCCACACGAGAGGGCTATCCTGCCATTAACAATTACCATCACCATATCATACTAACCACCTGACACACACTGCGAAAATAAAAAACACATGATTCCAATACCAAAGGTCATACCCCTACATAACTCCGCTTCATTGCGCGATCTCATCCAACGCTGGTCCACCTGAAATACTTCAAGACACCTTACCCAAAATCAATAACCATTCGAAATTCGACATTAAGTACTCAAAGTGCACTACCATAACCACGGGGATAACCGAACGATACCATGCCACCCGAAATAGAAGGTATATAACCAACACGCCTCAATCCTGCAACACCCCATTACTTACCTTACTCAAATCAAGCCAAAACGCCCAATTAGAACCGCACCATATGTGCATATAACCAATAATCACCACTCCTCACAACACCGAAGGGTAACTCATAGATTACTCCAAGACATGAATAAACTCAATCACAATCGAATGGTACCTTTCTCAGTAATAGAAACTCGAAGCCAACAATTCTGATCTGGTGCAGAACACGCACCCATATTAGCCTACCAGTGACCCTAAATTAACCTTGGTCACCCACAATAGATAGATAACTTACCGAAAACATCATAATGACATAATCATGGCACATACTAACACCCGACTAGCTCAGCTCGCCTCTTCACAGTTTACTTCCACAAAATATCATGTTTATGAGAACTCTCAGTCTCGCAATCCATGAAACATACGGATTACCATATCTGATCACAACTCCGCCGCGCGAATACATAACACATCCCAATACTCACTCATTCCACGGGGATTACCCCTATAATTCTTCCGTTCACCAAGAAACCTTGAATATCAACAGTCGATCCAACAATAGGGCACCGCGATACCAATGAAGTACACTTAACTCAAGCACATTGCTCTTTTTGAAATATATACGCTCATCAAGTCACACCAATTGGTGATATCATCTACCTAGTCATCTGAAATTTCCATGCTGCCGAAGAATTTTCGACCTTCCTTCCAGAACCAAACTGTGACCTTACATATGCAAATCTCAACTCCACCCAACATACTACACACGCCATGCCAACCGAGGAAAAATACGGGAACTCCATGGTCCCTTATGAGCCACAAGAAACTACGTACCAACTAGACAAGAACTTCCATTGGATCCCCTTTAGAAACTAATTCACTACATGCCATAAGAAAATATACACCCTTAACCGCGGTAGAAACCACCAGGAACTATCCGAAATCCCATTTTCACAACACCAAACCATCAGGACTGAACTCTTCTATCTCAACCAAACTACGCAGGCCACCAAAAATCCAAGAGCGTTGCTAAGAAACACCCGAAAAACTCGTCACCTTATGAACACCCCAAAGAACTAACCGTATCCCTTACCATGTCGATCCGTCCTACTACCAAGTTGCCCTATTTACCCAAGTTATTTCTGACTTACCTTCAAATTGATACTTCTCCCTGCCCTAATACCACAATTTTCAACCCCGACTCACCACACGCGACTGAAGCATAAAACCATACCGTCTAAGGCTCATAAGCCGCCGAACACTCCCTCAAATATCCCCAAAATCACCACATCAGAAAAACTTACCCTGAAGGTACTTCTGCGAATCTAAAGCCATTACCTTCACCTTCCTGATACCGATATGTAGAATACCACAAAACTTGACATCCTCTAACGTAAATCTCAATCACACTGACCAATTAGACAGAATCGACCTGACCCACTTGCACACTAACATACTAGGAAAGTAATCCACTCACTTGAAACGACATGCAAATTCATACCCTGCGCACACTACACCTTTTACAATTTCCACTAAATCATTCAGTAGAACCCAATTACCCAAACAAGTACGCTACAACCTATATCGAAGAAACTTCCCTTACTCATGACATTCCCAGACCCCATACATGCAGGTCATAACTGATTTACCACTATACCTCGAACTGAAACCGATACCACACATAATCACGGAATCATCTTATCAATAACGAACTCCTCCACTTGGCTCAAAGCCAAGGATCAAGACAAACAAGACTGGAGCGTTGGTCATAGAAATCTCGAGCTCCTGGAAGCTCTACCCACACATGACTGACCACATGAATACCCTCACTGGACACCACGTGTCCCAAGAATGCTACTGAACCAAGCAAAAATTCACTCTCGGAGAATGCGCATAGAGCCTGTTCTCCCTGAATCCTTATACTGCCATCCTCAGATACTGAGTATGCTACTCCCGGCTACGCGAATATGCCAGGACACCATCAATGAATACAATAACAAGGAGTGATAATACGGCCGGAATACACCGTCAATCAAATACATGAACGCCACTGGGGCAAATGGTCAATTCAAAGATATCACCATGAACTCATAACCCAATAGAGAAATCCGCTTCACTCCACAACTACATAACATGAGAGGTATTCCAACATACTCACAACTCAAGGCCATATACCAAATCGAGACAGAAATCAAACACTGAATAAATCTTACCACATTTCAAGCCAGCCCGTTCGACACATTTCAGAGTCTGAACACATATAACCATCAAATCACACCCACCACCTAGGCGTCTAGTCAACAATTCTCATCAATAAGAACACAAACGGACATACAAGTCCCCAGTTACATGCGCCCACACAACGAAAATCTCGGCAATCAAGCCACATAATGAATCTGTCCTCAAGTCTCCCAGGCTGGCCCACTACCAACATGCCACAATCACATCTCATCCATGGAAGCCACAAGCCGTCGATGCACAGCTGATACCAGGCGCTCTCGGGCGCGCTCGAATACATGGAAGGAATTCAAGAGTTACGCTCTTGGTTGAATACAATGGATTCGCACGACAAGAATTTTTAAAAATGTGAGATTTTCCTAAGGGTTCTGTAGCCTCTGGAAGATAACTACAGACGTCTCTGTACCGATCTGCAAGACTCTACTAAACCTGCTCATGACCGGTGAGTCCTATGTAACCTAGCGCTCCAATACCAATCTTTCACGACCCCAAATCCAGGCCAGTTGTGATGGAGCCTATCATGGAACTAGGCCGGCCAAAACTTCACTCAAATCATAATAAACTCCCATTTACCTCTTTACTATATTGATTACCCATAAAAGTTCCTTTAAACATATATAAAAACAGTTAAATCTATGCTTAACATTAAATACAATACCCCGCGAACCCGTAGTCACTGGTCATGAGCATCTACATAAATATACAACTCAACAAAAATAAATTCTATAATATTAAACAGGAGAGGGAGCAGGACTGCGGACACATGCAGCTACCTTGAAAACCTCTGAGAATCTCTGGAAAAGATTGACAACTCACCCTGCCCTAACACCTGAATCTGCACACAAGGTGCAAGGATTAATGTGAGTACGCCAACTCAATAGTAATGAAAATAAATCAGGTCTGAGCACCAAGAAACATATAAAATCAATGTCATCAAATCACAAGAGGCACAACCTTTCTTTCCAACAGTATAACATAGATATGTGAAATCATCATGCCTTAAAATAATCTTCAGAAAAATCCTTTAAAGAATGCATATGTTTAACAACTTCAAACCGAAAGATTTAGTATGCAAATGAAAGTAGTAAAATCATAAGTAGCCCCTCGGGCAAAAACATGTATCATAATCAGCCCCTCGTGCATGCCTCACAGTCACTCATAATCAGCCCCTTGGGAATACCTCACAGCCACTCATGCCTCCCAATCACTCGTCACTCGGCCTCCCAATCACTCGGCACTTGGCACTCGGTGCACTCACTGGGGTTGTGTACAGACTCCGGAGGGGCTCCTTCATCCCAAGCACTAATATCACTCAGCACCTCACCATCACTCTTGGCCCTCGGCCACACTCAGCAGAACCACTCAAAAGGCCCCTCGGGCGAATTAGTAAAATAGGGTACTCGACCCAAAACATCAGTTTAAATCTCAAAGTGGTGTAACTCATGCTGAGTTTTGAAAAATAGTATGCACAATGATGTTGAGTGAAATCATCAACAAATAGTGAGGAAAACAGCAGTAAAAAGCCCCCAAGTGGTCTAAACAGATCGGCACGAGGCCCCAAACACGGCGTATAGCCCAAATATTCCAACAATCTTTAGAATGTGATTTAACATAAGGTTTTGAGTAAATATGCAACTCATTAGTTGTCGTGGAGAGGACCTAGTCCAATCCAAAAATCAGTGCGCGCCACATACTCGTCATCCGACATGTGCGCCTTTCTAAAATCAGTGAGAAAATATGTAGTCCGAGGTTCCATACCCTCAGGATAAGATTTATAACCATTACTTACCTCTACCGGGCTACAACACTAGTCCGCAATGCTCTTGCCCCTCAAATTGGCTCTCGGTCACTCTGAATCTTACCAAAACCTGTTCAACATCATTAATATATACTCAAGGAACACAACCCAATCGAAAATTATCAATTTTTACAAGAATCTCGAAATTCGGCCAAACCCGAGCCTCGGGCCCACATCTCGGAATTTGATAAAATTTGCACCAAAAAAATCCTCATCCTCCCACGAGACCGACATACCAAGAATATCAAAATCGGACCACAATTGCCCACTAAAGTTTCCGAAAGAAATTCCCAACTCTTTCCTCCCATTTTCCAAACATTTCTTACTTTAATCCTTCAAATACAAGCCTAATCTGAATTAAAATAGCTTAGAGACGATGATAATAACCCGAGAACTTACTTTCACTGAAGAATCACGAATCCCCTCTCCAATCTGCCTTCAAAAGAGCTTGTCTCGCATGAAAAAATGGTGAAATGAAATGAATTTCACGGAGGCCCTTTATATACTGTTTCTGCCAGTCATTTTTTCACCTGCGGACATCTAGTCGCACCTACGGACCCGCACCTGCTGTCCCATGTGCGCACCTGCGGAATCTCACTTAACGGACCAAATTCCGCACCTACGACCAACCTTTCGCACTTGCGGCTTCGCAGGTGTGGTCCAAACTTCGCATCTGCGGAAATTCCCCTACCTAGCCTTTTTCGCACATGCGCATTTCCCATCGCACCTGCGACATCGCACCTGCGGCTGCCCTTCCGCAGGAGCGGCCAACACCAGCAATCATCCACCAGCTGCTAGTTTCTGAGATTTTTCCAAATTTCAAAACCCCGCCAACCATCCGAAATCAATCCCGAGCCCCTCGGGTCCCCAACCAAACATACCAAAATACCCCATAACATTATTCTAACTTACTCGAGCCTTCGAAACTCCAAAAACAACACGAAAACACCAAAGTTACATCAAATTCAAGCCTATGAACTTTGAAACTTCAAGATTTCACCAACTACGCCGAAACCAACCAAAACACCTCCGATTGACCTGAAATTTTGCAGACACATCCAAAATAACATTACGAACCTGTTCCAACTTTCAAAATTCCATTTTGACCCCGATAGCCTATTTTTCACTGCCGATCGGAAATCGCCAAAAACTAACTTTCGCCAATTCAAGCCTAATTCTACTCCGGACATCACAAAAATATTATGAACACACTCCTAAGTCCCAAATCACCTAACGAAGCTATCCGAGCCATAAAATCCGCATTTTGAGGTCGTTCCCCAACAAGTCAAATCTCAGTTGACTTTCTCAACTATTAGGCTACCTTGAGGGACCAAACGCTTCAATTCTCATCATGACCACTCTAAACCCGAACCAACCGACCCAACACAAATAAATGAAGCTGAAACAGGGAAAACGGGGCTAAATTATCGAAATGACCGGTCGGCTCGTTACAGAATCAATCTACGATTACGTCTAAACCTTGCGTTCGCAATCTCTCAAAAGACGTACAAGACTTGAAGTCCTCGAGAAATATAAATACCTAATGCACCAGCCTTGGAATTTTATACTCTGATCAAACTAACTTCAATATCTTTGTTCTACTTCAAACAAAACATTGTAGTCTTCTTTAGATTTTTTTGTGTAACAAAGAAGAGAAGAGAGAGAGAAAATAACACTGGCAAGGCATTGTATCAATTATAGAGAGAAGGTCAAGTGACAAAAGTTGGTTGTGTATAACAAGAACAACTCATATGTACTAAGCCACTTCATACTTGAAAGAGATCGACCTTGCAACCCAAGGGTACTAGGCGTAGGATTCACTCTGAATCCGAACCAGTATAAAAACATACTGTGTCATTTACAATCTGTAATTTATCTTTTACATTATGTTCCTGAAAAGTCCATTCGACTAGATCGCAAATTAGTCGACTACCTCGAAAAAGAAAAGAAAAATTACAATTCACCCCACTTCTCTCCCTGCACTTTTAGATTCACTAAGAAAGTAAAAGATTCTTTCTGACGATAAGAGTAAATATAGTCTCTATATTGTTGGCAGAAGTGGACGCATACTGTAGGTTGAAGGATCACTGTCACCCGAAAATTTCGTCAAAAACTTCATGTACACTTACAAATATTTATAAGGAATAGTCAAATATTATCATAGGCTCCCGTGCCGATCATTATAAACAGTGACAAATTTATATTAATATCATGATTTCCCTCCTTTCAGTAGAATTTAGTGTAAATTGGCAAAATGCTTCCCCCACCAGTAACAAGCAATTTTGCGACCTCCAATTACAAGCTAAATTCTACCATACTAAGCAACAATAAATCGACTATGTTCTCAAAACCACTAAGAACAATATTTTCCAGAAAGCGCAAGAGCCATCATTGATCAGATCATTTTTTTAATCTTTGTTTGGAATTAAAAAAATAACATATTATCTGCTCAATCAATTCTTCAAATCTCCTATTCGTGTTCTTTTTACTCTGCTTTTTCATTGTTGCACCTAACATTTCTATTTCATTTTTCATTTTCTTTCTAGATACAATGAAATTCTGCTTAGACTAGTTATCACAAAATGTTGATCTTTTTTGTTTATTCTGAACCAAAAGCCACAAGCAACTTTATGACACTATAGACTGTCCATAACTTTGTCAAATGTTTAAAATTTTTAAGTCTGGCCTAGCTGTTAAAGCTAGATTTATCCAATTGGATCAATTTATCAACAATTATTAACCAAAACTAAACAATCTAATGCAGTTAATTGCTGAAAAAATTGTGTAAAGCAGGAACTTGACAATGACACAAGAGATGTTGAGAATCAAATGGTCACATTCTTTTCACTCTTCATTAAATACACCAGCTCAAAAAGTAATTATACAACTTGCGCACATCATTACCACCTACCTCCTATCACTTAATGTTTGATTTTTGTTTCGTTGAGATTTGACTCTGAGTGCAATAACCCTAAACAACTTATAGTAACAAGGGCATAACATAAATATTATTAGGAATATAACGTTCAATCTGGACTAAGCTGCAATTCCAATCCCAGACTACCATAAATAGATACTCAGAGTAGAAGAAACTCAACGCATAGTAGAAATCTACTCGCAGAATTCCATGACCCAAAAGTTACAGACACAACATATTAAGTTGACGTCTTTGAATCCAGCTTCAGTAGCCAAGGATTGAAACACCTGTTCATGATTAAATCACTTTGCGAAACGCCAACCACTGCGGTGTCAATGTCTGGTTTCACTGGTAGAATGGCCTCAACAACAATCATCTTTCCATTGTCTGGAAGAGCCTTGTAGCAGTTCTTTAGCAACTTGAGGTTGTGACTGTCATTCCAATCATGACGAATCCACTTCATTAAGAAACATAGAAATATTAGTCATTTTGGCACGTTATTCCAGCGGATATACAAAATACTAGGTGTCTTCTTTTCATCTGCCTAAGCCTTGGTAGATAGAATTACACGATACTTGTTCTTCTTCATGGTGTGCCCGTGTCTATTATTTCTGACCGAGATACGCAGTTTACCTGCATTTCTGGAGGGCAGTTCAGTGTGAGTTGGGAACGAGGGTTAAGTTGAGCATAGCATTCCATCCTCAGATGGACAGTCCGAGCGTACTACTCAGATTTTGGAGGATATGCTACGAGCATGTGTCATTGACTTTGGAGGCTCTTGAGATCAGTTCTTGCCATTAGCTGAGTTTGCCTACAACAACAGCTATTAGTCGAGCATTCAGATGGCCCCTTATGAGGCATTATATAGTAGGCGGTGTCGGTACCCGGTTGGGTGGTTTGAGCCGGGAGAGGCTCGGTTGTTGGGTACATACTTAGTGCAAGATGCCATGGATAAGTTTAAGATAATTCAGGATAGACTTCGTACAACTCAGTCCAGGCGGAAGAGTTATGCCGGCCATAGAGTTCGTGATGTGGCATTCATGGTTGGAGAGCGGGTGTTGCTTTGGGTATCGCCCATGAAGGGCGTGATGATGTTTGGGAAGAAGGGCAAGCTAAGCCCTAGGTACACTGGTCCTTTTGAGATCCTTGATATAGTGGGAAAGGTGGCTTACAGACTTGCGTTGCCACAGAATTTATCAACTGTGCTTCCAGTGTTTCATGTGTTTATGCTTGGGAAGTATCACGGAGATCCAGACCATGTGTTAGACTTCAACTATGTCCAATTGGACAAAAGCTTGACTTATGAGGAGGAGTCGGTAGCCATTTTAGACCGGCGCGTTCGTCAGTTAAGGTCTAAGAGTTATCCTTCAGTTCGAGTGCAGTGGAGAGGCCATCCCGTTGAGGCACCTACTTGAGAGCTCGAGTCAAACATGCAGAGTAGATATCCACACTTGTTCGCCAATTCAGGTAATTTTCTATATCCGTTCGAAGGACGAACGTTTGTTTTAGACGTGGAGATTACGATGACTCAAGTGGTCATTTTATGAATTTAGACTCCATTCTAAGCTTATTATCCATGAAAAGATTAAATTTTGAATACTTCATTTTGCGTGCACAGTCCGGGCGTGAATCTGCAAAGCCTTTATGTGAAAATACAAGAAATAATAAATTTTGAAAGTTAAAATTTATTTCTTAGTTGACTTTGGTCAACGTTTTGAGTAAACGGAACCAGACCCATGTTCCGACAGACCCGGGAGGCCCGTAGTGACATATGGGGTTTAGCGTATACCCGAAATCGAATTCTGAGGTCCCTAATTTGAGAAACGAATCCTACTTGGAAGGAATTTGTGGTTATCCCAAACTGACTTAATTTCTAAATCTTATTCCCTAATAACATGCGCATCTAAAGTTTCTCCTAAAACCAACCTTTTCCTCCCTTTCTCCACTTTCTCTTTCTATATAAATTTTTCTTGCCTTTGTTTGCTTCTATAACAGAGAGATGGAAGATTCCAATAGAGATGAAGAGTTTTCAGTATTCTCTCAAAATCATGAGGCTGTTGCTTCAGGTAAAAGATATGGAGAACTTATGCCAAAGAAAAAGCCTTTGATTTCAAAGGACCGTAAACGGGCATTTCTTTTTACTCCACAAACTGGGCATTGTGCAAGCTTTCAGTTTATTACTCTTTTCAAGAAGGTAATAAAAGAAGGACAAGAACTCTAAACATGGAACAAGAGGTGACGAATACACCGTTCCATCAACAAAACCTGCAATTTCGATTTCATCTCCTTTCGTGCCGCGATAAATTCGTCATCGACTGGTTGCCATGAAACTGATGGTGATCATACCTTTTCGGCAAATGCGGTCAATGGGAAAGATATGTGAGGAAGAAATCAGAAAATATTGTGTCACTACTGAATAACAAGGAAAAGATCGAAGACGCTAGAAATAAAGCTGCTGCAAATCGCGACAAGTAAGTTAATCCTTTAGGGTCTGACTTTGCTCTTGATTATTCAAAGATTCCCTGGTAACTAATTGCATAGTTGCATGGTCATGATGGAATGCCACCTTTTAGGTACTTTGGATTGTCATCTTCTGGAGTAACATTTAAATCGAGCTCTACCTCCCTAAGTAGAAGCAGTAACTTTCAGAGTGGTGATCGATATGTAGGTTTTGGAAATAAAAGTGATGGCGATTCATTTAAGGATAGTTACAGGGAAAAGGATCGGTATGGTGAAGATAAAATTGACCAGTTTAAATCAGAGAAGGGGTCTTCTCGTTATGGAAGATTCCAGCGGGTTAGAGGCAAATTCTAAAGAAAAAACTATAATTGAGCGGTGAGTGGCCTGTGAATTTGAGGTAAGTATTTGGTCTAACCTTAGCTTGAGATAATAAGTATCGTATCTTATTTGCTACATGTTAGTTTTATGCTCAACGTATAGGTGTGGTGACGAGTATCTATACGTTTGTATCAAGCATGCCCGTGAGTCGAATATTGTGATTTATGTGAATTTTCATTAAGTTTTACTTGGGTTTAATTTGATTATTTTCCATGTTGGTGGTATTTCTTTGGTATTGATCATTGTTGAGTATTAGTTCAAGTTAAGAATTATTACGTGAAGTTAAGTAACTAAGTGAGATTGGTTATAAATGTTTCCCTTGCCGGGATGATATTGATTCCACTGTTGGCTCCCTTGCCGGGACGTTATGGCTTTTATTACTATTGTACTGTTGATTTCTCCTTGCCAGATTGGTGTTATTGATTTGACGTTATGGCTTTTATTACTATTGTACTGTTAATTTCTCCTTGCCGGATTATTGTTATTGATTTTTTTGGGTTAGGAAGAGTGTTAAAGCACGAAGGGTGATGTCGTGCCGTTTTATCTGATTTATGGCGAGGATGAATATTAAAGCACGAAGGGTGATGTCGTGCCGTTTTATCTGATTTATGGCGAGGATGAATATTAAAGCACGAAGGGTGATGCCGTGCCATATTATGAACTTAAATGCACAAAGGGTGATGTCGTGCCATTTCTATTGAATTATGGTGAGGATGAGAGTAAAAGCATGAAGGGTGATCTCATGCATTCTATTTATTGTTTGGTGAGGGTGAGAGTAAAGCACAAAGGGTGATGTCGTGCACTTTTTTTCTTTGTGTTACTATTTCGGTAGTTTAAGTTGATATTTGATTTGTTGCTTTAGCCCGTTTCCATCAATTGATACTCTCTCCTTTCAACATGTTTTTCCCTTCCTTATTTGGTATCTGGTGGCTTATTTCTTGTCATTATTACTGTTTTGTTTTGTACATGATTAAACTGCACATGTTTATTTGGTTGTCGTGTCCTAGCCTCGTCACTACTTCGCCGAGGTTAGGCTCGACACTTACTCAGTACATGGCATCGGTTGTACTGATTCTACACTCTTTACTTTTGTGCAGATCCCGGTACAGGACCCTACAGACCTTAGAGTGAGGAGGCTGCCTTCAACCCATTTTGAGATTCCGAGATAGTCATGCAGGCGTCCGCAGGCCTTGACGTCCCCTCCTACTTTATTTCCATTCTGTCCTTCTTATTTTTGAGACAGATGTATTTATTATGTTCAGACCTTTATACATAGTATTCATAGACAGTCGTTGAAGTTGTTACACCAAATTCTAGGTTTGATATTGTGATTTTTGTAATGGCATTTAATCAAGTTAATAGACTTTGTTTTCTTTCGCACTTTTATTTCCGCTGACTTGTACATCACATGTTATCTGTTAAAAAAAAATAAAAATAAATGAATAGGGTAAATAAACATTAACGTTGGCTTCCCTAGCGGGTTCAATGTTAGGCGCCATCACGGTCCCGACGGTAGGAAATTCGGGTCGTGACAAGTTGGTATCAGAGCCCTAGGTTTCTTAGGTATCACAAATTCATGGACAAGCTTAGTAGAGTCTGAGGGATCGGTACGGAGACGTCTGCGCTTATCCCCCAGAGGCTACAGAGTTTAGGAATGACTTCATGTCTATGCTACTCTATCATGCGAATTTATTCTATCATTGACGATTGAACTTGTCTACTCTTGTTCTCTCGCAAATCTCGACAACACGCAATGCGTCTACAACCTGACAAGAAATGGAGCCCTAATGATAGATACGATTAGGGGAAGTGATAGAAGCAGAGCTCAGTCTAGAGCTCGAACATCATCACCTATTGTAAGGTCTCAAATGGATCTAGATGCGGAGGTTCTAGCTCAGTCGATACATGTTGGACTAGTCCAAATTCCAGAAGGATTCATTGCTACTCCAGTGTTGCAGGACGCACTAGTCCATTTATTGAGGTTGGATAAGTTTAGCAAACTATTTCCACTCCATTTCAGTGGTACATCTTTTAAGGACCCACATGATTTTCTTGACCGCTATTATGAAGTATTGCAGAACATGGGAATAAGTTGAAAGCAACGGGGTTGATTTTTATGAGCTGTGAAGTTTAACATTATGAATTATCAGGCATTGTGACCTGTGATTTCGTGCCAAGAGGGGAAGTCCACTGTCAGGGAATAGATTGTGAGGTCATGTGTTATATCGATTTTGGCCTGGAATGTATAAGGCCTGGGATTTGGCAAGAGATAAAGCTGGAACTTGTCGTATGTATGCCTCCTTGTTAACCATATACCTCAATACCAAAGGAGTTATATAAACAACTTTAAATCTACAAAGGGTCTACTCAGCGTGGAAGTCACGGTGGTGGGTTTTGGAGTATCTGAGCAGTGTTGGGTCAACATAGTAAAAGAAGAAATTGGCCGCCGGTGTTTGTCGTAAGCCTACGAAGAGGGCGACCAGCCATTGCAACACAAACTACTTGACTTAGTTCTTATAAATGTTTTTGAAAGATTTTGTTTCTAGGACTCTCCATAATGCGTGGCACATAGGGTTTGAACGGTTGCGTCAAGTCACCATGACGGTGTCAGGATATGCCATTGATAAGTTAGCCCGTCATACTCCTACTTCAGTTCATATAGCCAGAGAGCAAGTCCACGGACTCATTGAAGGACACAATTATGATCATAAATTTTGTATGACTCAGGGAAAGTTAATACTTCATTTCGGCCTGTGGTAGAAATTGATTAGATGTTAGAATGTGTCCGGTATAAGGAAAAGAGGAAGCTAAGGAGACTTAGAGGTCTTGAGGTTCTAAAAGATTCAGTGGATATGCTTTGCAACAACAAATTATTATGGTAGGGGCTCGGGCAATCGGCCAGCCCAGTCCATATATCTTATTACTCGGGGTGCTCCGATGTGTTCTTTTAATGCACCACCGCTACGAGATTCCTACAACGGTTATTCCAGTTATTTGGTATAAACTCGGTATGAGCAGCTGAATCATTTCATTAAAGCACTCAGCCTACGTGCCCCATTGCAGTTACAACTCAACTTACATGACCAACTAGGGAAAAAAGGGTCGGAGTGTCGAAGGTGGAGGTCAGATTCCTAGAGGTGGAGACCCAGCCTGTTGATATATTTTCTATGGTATGGCTAAGGTCGTTATATCAAATGGTGCCATTACACGAATAATCTCTAGTTATTATATAGTGATAATTTCCTTAACTTGATTCGGTTATGAGTATATAGGAAATTCCTCCTAATATGCCCCACTCTCGGGTGAGCTTCGTAACTCTAAAACCTACTTATGTGAATACTCATATTGGGAGATAGCTACGTATATCATTACGAGTTGTAATTTTATTTAACAGAAAATATTTAAAAGAAAAAAATGGAATGTTTCGATTGGCACGATGTGCATATTACTTGTGATTTGGAACTGAGGACGAGATCCTCACATTTATTTTATGATTTGATACGTTTAAATCGGGCTACGAGCCGTGGTGGAAGTTACATAAGGATGAGACCTTGTGATGAAAATTTTTAAATTCTCCCTTGTGAAATTAAAATTTCTAATATAGTAATAATATGGAGTCATGCCTGTTAGGGTTATTTGAATATTTTTGTATAAAATTATCTGTGCATAATTTCCCAAATTCGTTTTGTAATTATTGAGATTTGACCTACGAGGTAGGTGCCCGCCCATGTGGCGGTAAATGAGACGCGTTAATTTGGGTATATAGTTACGAGTTCTTCAAGCATTGTATCTCGTTATCAGTATTGTGAAGGTTTGAAAGGAGATTATTGTTAAAGTGAAGCTATTTGATAATTCTGTAAATGGTTATGAACAACGATTAAGGAAATAGAGGCAATCAAGAAATGGCCTAGACCCACTACAACCACATAAATTAGCAGTTTCTTAGGTTTGGCAGGTTACTACCGTCGTTTTTTGTGGAGGGTTTTTCATCTATATCAGCCCATATGACTAAATTGACTCAGAAATGTGCCCCATTTAAATGGTCAGACGAGTGCGAGGCAAGATTTCAGAAGTCAAGACAGCCTTGACTTCAGCATCGGTGTGGATGTTACCATCAGGTTCAGGTTCTTCACGGTGTATTATGATGCATCTCGTATTGGAATTGGCGTAGTATTAATGCAAGATGGCAAGGTGATTGCATATGCATCTCGACAGTTGAAATTCCATGAGAAGAATCTGGTTCATATCTCAGAGTTGGCAGTCATTGTTCATGCATAGAAGATTTGGAGGCACTATCTTTACGGCGTGCCATATGAGGTTTTCACTGACCATTGACTGCAAGGTGAATAAGCTATGACCCTCTTTAGATCATTCTGTAATATTCCAGTGTTTGCCGCAAGGATCGCAGCCTCCAGTACTTATTCAAGTAAAAGGATCTTAATTTGAGGTAGTGGAGATGGTTAGAGTTTTTGAAGGATTATGATGTTACCTTATTGTATCATCCAGGGAAGGCCAACGTGGTGGCTGACGCATTTAGTAGAAAAGCAGTGAGTATGGGCAGCCTTGCGTATATTCCAGTCGGTGAGATACCATTAGCTTCAGACATTCAGACTTTGGCTAATCAGTTCTTGAGGTTGGATATTTCGCCCAGCAGTGTTCTAGCTTGTACAGTTGCTCAGTCTTCTTTAGTTAAGCGTATCAGAGATCGGCAGGATGATGACCCATATTTGATGGTCTTTAGGGATACTGTTCGGCACGGTGGTGCCAAGCAGGTTACAGTTGATGAAGGCAGTGTTTTGAGGATGCAGGGTCGTATATGTGTACCTAATGTTGACGACCTTGGTGAGTTGATCCTTGAGGAGGCTCACAGTTCTAAGTATTCTATTCACCCAAGTGCAGCCAAAATGTATCAAGACTTGAGGCAGCATTATTCATGGAGAAGGATGAAAAAGGTCATTGTTGCGTATGTTGCTCGTTGCTTAAATTGTCAGCAAGTAAAATAGGAGCATCAGAGACCCTGTGGTTTGCTACAGCAGATAGAGATTCCTGAGTGGAAGTGGGAGCGTATCACCATCGATTTCGTTGTTGGGCTCCCACAGACTCAGAGGAAGTTCGATGCACTATGTGTTAATGCGGATAGGCTCACCAAGTCAGCACATTTCATCCCTGTGGCAGTTTCATATTCTTCGGAGAGATTGGCAGAGATCTACATTAGGGATATTGTTCGTCTTCATGGTGTTCCCGTGTCAGTTATTTCTGACCGAGGTATGCAGTTTGCCTCGCATTTCTGGAGGGCAGTTCAGTGTGAGTTGGGCACAAGGGTTAAGTTGAGCATAGCATTTCATCCTGAGACGGACGGTCCGAGCGTACTATTTTTGGAGGATATGCTACGAGCATGTATCATTGACTTAGAAGGCTCTTCGGATAAGTTCTTGCCATTAGCTGAGTTTGCCTACAAAAACAGCTATTCGTCGAGCATTCAGATGGCCCCTTATGAGGAATTATATGGTAGGCGGTGTCGGTACCCCGGTTGGGTGGTTTGAGTCGGGAGAGGCTCGATTGTTGGGTACATACTTAGTGCAGGATGCCTTGGATAAGTTTAAGATCATTCAGGATAGACTTCGTACAGCTCAGTCCAAGAAGAAGAGTTATGCCGACCGTAGAGTTCGTGATGTGGCGTTCATGGTCAGAGAGCGGGTGTTGCTTTGGGTATCGCCCATGAAGGGCATGCTAAGCCCTAGTTACACTGGTCCTTTTGAGATCCTTGATAAAGTGGGAGAGGTGGCTTACAGACTTGCGTTGCCACCGAATTTATCAACTGTGCATCCAGTGTTTCATGTGTCTGTGCTTCGGAAGTATCACGGCGATCCAGCCCATGTGTTAGACTTCAGCTCTGTCCAATTGGACAAAGGCTTGACTTGTGATGAGAAGTCAGTAGCCATTTTAGACCGGCGTGAATTCGGAAAGTCTTTATGTGAAAATACAAGAAATAATAAATTTTGAAAGTTAAAATTTATTTCTTAGTTGACTTTTGTTAATGTTTTGAGTAAATAGACCCAGACCTATGTTCCGACGGACCCGAGAGGCCCGTAATAAAATATGGGACTTGGCCTATGACTGGAATCGAATTTCGAGGCTCCTAGTTCGAGAAAGGAATCCTACTTGGAAGGAATTTGTGGTTATCCCAAACTGACTTAATTCTAAATCTTATTCCCTAATTATATCTGTATCTAAAGTCCTGCTACGTTTCTCCTAACACCAACCTTTTCCTCCCTTTCTCCACTTTCTCTTTCTATATAAATTTTTCTTGCCTTTGTTTGCTTCTATAACACAGAGATGGAAGATTCCAATAGAGACGAAGAGTTTTCAGTATGCTCTCAAAATCATGAGGTTGTTGCTTCAGGTAAAAGATATGGAGAACTTATGCCAAAGAAAAAGCCTTTGATTTCAAAGGACCGTAAATGGGCATTTTTTTTTATTCCACAAACTGGGCATTGTGCAAGCTTTCAGTTTATTAATTTTGTCAAGAAAGTAATAAAAGAAGGACAAGAAATCTAAACATGGAACAAGAGGTGACGAATACACCGTTCCATCAACAAAACCTGCAATTTCGATTTCATTTCCTTTCGTGCCGCGATAAATTTGTCATCGACTGGTTGCCATGAAACTAATGGTGATCATACCTTTCCGGTGATCTCAGCCACTGGAATTTCCGGCAAATTCGATCAATGGGAAAGATATGGGGATCAATGTGAGGAAGAAAGCAGAAAATATTGTTTCACTATTGAATAACAAGGAAAAGATCGAAGACGCTAGAAATAAAGCTGCTGCAAATCGCGACAAGTAAGTTAATCCTTTAGGGTCTGACTNCACTACTGAATAACAAGGAAAAGATCGAAGACGCTAGAAATAAAGCTGCTGCAAATCGCGACAAGTAAGTTAATCCTTTAGGGTCTGACTTTGCTCTTGATTATTCAAAGATTCCCTGGTAACTAATTGCATAGTTGCATGGTCATGATGGAATGCCACCTTTTAGGTGCTTTGGATTGTCATCTTCTGGAGTAACATTTAAATCGAGCTCTACCTCCCTAAGTAGAAGCAGTAACTTTCAGAGTGGTGATCGATATGTAGGTTTTGGAAATAAAAGTGATGGCGATTCATTTAAGGATAGTTACAGGGAAAAGGATCGGTATGGTGAAGATAAAATTGACCAGTTTAAATCAGAGAAGGGGTCTTCTCGTTATGGAAGATTCCAGCGGGTTAGAGGCAAATTCTAAAGAAAAAGCTATAATTGAGCGGTGAGTGGCCTGCGAAGTTGAGGTAAATGTTTGATCTAACCTTAGCTTGAGGGAATATGTATTGTATCTTATTTGCTACGTGTTAGTTTTATGCTCTACGTATAGGTGAGGTGACGAGTATCTATACGTTTGTGTCAAGCATGTCCGTGAGTCGAATATTGTAATTTATGTGAATTTTCATTAAGTTTTACTTGGGTTTAATTTGATAATTTTCCATGTTGGTGGTATCTCTTTGGTATTGATCATTGTTGAGTATTGGTTCAAGTTAAGAATTATTACATGAAGTTAAGTAACTAAGTGAGATTGGTTATAGTTGTTTCCTTTGCCGGGATGATATTGATTCCACTGTTGGCTCCCTTGCCGGGACGTTATGGCTTTTATTATTATTGTACTGTTGATTTCTCCTTGCCGGATTGTTGTTATTGATTAGACGTTATGTCTTTTATTATTATTGTACTGTTGATTTCTCCTTTCCGGATTGTTGTTATTGATTTTTTTTTGGGTGAGGAAGAGTGTTAAAGCACGAAGGGTGATGCCGTGTATGACATTGTGAGGATGAGCGTAAAAGCGTGAAGGGTTATGTCGTGCCATTTCTATTGAAGTTTGGTGAGGATGAGAGTAAAAGCACGAAGGGCGATGTCGTGCATTCTTGTTATTGTTTGGTGAGGGTGAGAGTAAAGCACGAAGGGTGATGTCGTGCACTTGTTTTCTTTGTGTTACTATTTCTGTAGTTTAAGTTGATATTTGATTTGTTGCTTTACCCCGTTATTCCCATTAATTGATACTCTCTCCCCTCAACATGTTTTTCCCTTCCTTATTTGGTATATAGTGGCTTATTTCTTGTCCTTATTACTATTTTTTTTTGTACATGATTAAACTGCACATGTTTATTTGGTTGTCGTGTCCTAGCCTCGTCACTACTTCGTCGAGGTTAGGCTCGACACTTACTCAGTACATGGCATCGGTTGTACTGATGCTACACCCTGTACTTTTGTGCAGATCCCGGTATAGGACCCTACGGACCTTAGAGTGAGGAGGCTACCTTTAATCCATTAGGAGATTCCGAGGTAGTCCTGTAGGCGTTCCCAGGCCTTGACGTCCCCTCCTACTTTATTTCTATTCTCATTCTTATTTCTAAGACATATGTATTTATGTTGCAATTGGTCTACAACCGGACAAGAAATGGAGCCCTAATGACAGCCATGATTAGGGGAAGAGATAGAAGTAGAGCTCAGCCTAGAGCTCGAACATCAGCACCTATTGTAAGGTCTCAAATGGATCTAGACGCGGAGGTTCTAGCCCAGTCGGTAATGTTGGACTAGTCCATAGTCCTGAAGGATTCATTGCTACTCCAGTGTTGCAGGACGCACTAGTCCGTTTATTGAGGTTGGACAAGTTTACCAAACTATTTCCACTCCATTTCAGTGGTACATCTTTTGAGGACCCAAATGATTTTCTTGACCGCTACAATGAAGTATTACAGAACATGGGAATACATTGAAAGCAACAGGGTTGATTTATATGAGATGTGAAGTTTAACATTATGAATTATCAGGCATTGTGACATGTGATTTCGTGCCAAGTGGGAAAGTCCACTCTCAAGGAATAGATTGCGAGGTCATGTGTTATATCGATTTTGGCCTGGAATGTATAAGGCCTGGGATTTTGCAAGAGATAAAGATGGAACTTGCGGTATGTCTGGCTCCTTGTTAACTATATACCTCAATACCAAAGGAGTTATATAAACAACTTTAAATCTACAAAGGGTCTACTCAGCGTGGAATTCACAGTGGTGGGTTTTGGGGTAGGTGAGCAGTTTAGGTCAACATAGTAAAAGAAGAAATGCTGCCAGTGTTTTTCGTAAGCCTACGAAGAGGGCGACCAGCCATTGCAACACCAACTACTTGACTTAGTTCTCATAAATGTTTTTGAAAGATTTTTTTTCTGAGACTCTCAATAATGCGTGGCGCATAGGGTTTGAACGGTTGCGTCAAGTCACCATGACGGTGTTAGGATATGCCATCAGGTTTGATAAGTTAGCCCGTCATACTCCTACTTCAGTTCATATAGCCAGAGAGCAAGTCCACGGACTCATTGAAGGACACAATTATGATCGTAAAATTTTGTATGACTCAGGGCAAGTTAATACTTTATTTCGGCTAGTGGTAGAAATTCATTAGATGTTAGAATGTGTCCAGTATGAGGAAAAGAGGAAGCTAAGGAGACTAAGAGGTCTCGAGGTTCTAAAAGATTCAGTGGATTTGCTTCGCAACAACAAATTATTATGGCAGGGGCTCGGGCAATCGGCCAGACCAGTCCATATATCTGATTACTCGGGGTGCTCCAATGGGTTCTTTTAATGCACCACTGCTACGAGATTCCTACAACGATTATTCCAGTTATTTGGTATAGACTCGGTATGTGCAGCTGAATCATTTCATCAAAGCACTCAGGCTACGTGCCCCATTGCAGTTACAACTCAACTTGCATGACCAGCTAGGAAAAAAAGGGTCGGAATATCGAAGGTGGAGGTCAGATTCCTAGAGGTGGAGACCCAACCTGTTGATATATTTTCTATGGTATAGCTAAGGTTGTTATATCAAATGGTGCCATTACAAGAATAATCTCTAGTTATTATATAGTGATAATTTCCTTAACTTGATTCGGTTATGAGTATATAGGAAATTCCTCCTAATATGCCCCACTCACGTGTGAGCTTCTTAACTCTAAAATCTACTTATGTGAATACTCATATTGGGAGATAGCTATGTCTATCATTACGTGTTGTAATTTTATTTGACAGAAAATATTTAAGAGAAGAAAATGGAATGTTTCGATTGGCACGATGTGCATATTACTTGTGATTCGAAACTGAGGACGAGATCCTCACATTTTTTTATGACTTGATACGTTTAAATCGGGCTACGAGCCAGGGTGGAAGTTACATAAGGACGAGATCCTTGTGATGAAAATTCTTGTGTTTAAATTCTCCCTTGTGAAATTAAATTGTACTATAGTAATAATAGGGAGTCATGCTTGTTAGGGTTATTTGTAAATTTTTGTATAAAATTATCTGTTCATAATTTGCCAAATCCGTTTTATAATTATTGAGCTTTGACCTACGAGGTAGGTTCCCGCCCATATGGCGTTAAATGAGACGCGTTAATTTGGGTATATAGTTACGAGGTCTTCAAGCAACGTATCTCGTTATCAGTATTGTGAAGGTTTGAAATGGGATTATTGTTAACGTGAAGCTATTTGATAATTCTATAATTGGTTATGAACAACTATTAAGGAAATAAAGGCAATCAAGAACTGGCCTAGACCCACTACAACCACATAAATTAGGAGTTTCTTAGGTTTGGCAGGTTATTACCGTTATTTTGTGGAGGGGTTTTCATCTATATCAGCCCCTATGAATAAATTGACTCAGAAAGGTGCCCCATTTAAATGGTCAGACGAGTGCGAGGCAAGCTTTCAGAAGCTCAAGACAGCCTTGACTTCAGCATTGGTGTTGATGTTACCATCAGGTTCAGGTTCTTTCGTGGTGTATTGTGATGCATCTCGTATTGGACTTGGCGCAGTATTGATGCAAGATGGAAAGGTGATGACATATGCATATCGACAGTTGAAAGTCCATGAGAAGAATCCGGTTCATATCTCAGAGTTGGCATTCATTGTTCATGCATTGAAGATTTGGAGGCACTATCTTTACGGCATGCCGTGTGAGGTTTTCACAGACCATCTCAGTCTCCAGTATTTATTCAAGCAAAAGGATCTTAATTTGAGGCAGCGGAGATTGTTAGAGTTATTGAAGGATTATGATGTTACCATATTGTATCATCCAGGGAAGGCCAACGTGGTGGCTGATGCATTGAGTAGAAAAGCAGTGAGTGTGGGCAGCCTTGCGTATACTCCAGTCAGTGAGAGACTGTTAGCTTCAGACATTTAGACTTTGGTTAATCAGTTCGTGAGGTTGGATATTTCGCCCAGCAGTGTTCTAGCTTGTACAGTCGCTCGGTCTTCTTTAATTAAGCGTATCAGAGATCGGAAGGATGATGACCCACATTTGATGGTCTTTAGGGATACAGTTCGGCACAGTGGTGCCAAGCACGTTACAGCTGGGGATGACAATATTTTGAGGCTGCAGGGTCGTATATGTGTATCTAATTTTGACGGCCTTCGTGAGTTGATCCTTGAGGAGGCTCACAGTTCTAAGTATTCTATTCACCCAAGTGCAGCCAAAATGTACCAAGACTTGAGGCAGCATTATTCGTGGAGAAGGATGAAAAAGGACATTGTTGCGTATGTGGCTCGTTGCTTAAATTGTCAGTAGGTAAAATATGAGCATCAGAGACGCGGTGGTTTGCTACATCAGATAGAGATTCCTGAGTGGAAGTGGGAGCGTATCACCGTAGATTTCGTTGTTAGGCTCCCACGGACTCAGAGGAAGTTCGATGCAGTATGGATTATTGTGGATAGGCTGACCAAGTCAGCACATTTCATCCCTGTGGCAGTTTCATATTCTTCGGAGAGATTGGCAGAGATCTACATTAGGGATATTGCTCGTCTTCATGGTGTGCCCATGTCTGTTATTTTTGACCGAGGTACGTAGTTTACCTCGCATTTCTGGAGGGCAGTTCAGTTTGAGTTGGGCTGAAGTTGAGCATAACATTTCATCCTCAGACGGACGGACAGTCTGAGCGTACTATTCAGATTTTTGAGGATATGCTACGAGCATGTGTCATTGACTTTGGAGGCTCTTGGGATCAGTTCTTGCCATTAGCTGAGTTTGCCTACAACAACAACTATTAGTCGAGCATTCAGATGGCCCCTTATGAGGCATTATATGGTAGGCAGTGTCGGTCGCCGGTTAGGTGGTTTGAGCCGGGAGAGGCTCAATTAATGGGTACATACTTAGTGCAGGATGCCTTGGATAAGTTTAAGATCATTCATGATAGACTTCGTACAGCTCAGTCCAGGTAGAAGAGTTATGCCGACCGTAGAGTTCGTGATGTGGCATTCATGGTCGGAGAGCGGGTGTTGCTTTGGGTATTTCCCATGAAGGGCGTGATGAGGTTTTGGAAGAAGGGCAAGCTAAGCCCTAGGTACACCGGTGTGAACAACTAATTTTTGACCACACTCAAATGTTATACTATTTTAGTAGAAATATTCC
>ML404309.1:19272-46207 GCA_005239525.1 Nicotiana knightiana | reverse complement strand
AGGACACACAAGAAAATTGTGGACTCGGAATATTATTTATCGTTTATATATATTTTCTGTTTCCTCTAACAGTTCTTCTGATTTTCTGAGTTTTAACACAGAAGCGATAACACTCCTTCCCTTAGGTAGTTCTTAGTTTTGATGGCTCTCAATAATAGCATGCTGATAAGTAGGCAGCTCAACTCCTTGTACACCATTAATTGAAGCTCCTAAACAAACTCAAGGCTAGTCTCTTTCAAAGGAATTCTCAGACCTTGGCAGTTTTATTCTTCAAAAGTGGATATATGACCTGCATCTTTGTGCAAAAGGTTCAGTGATTATGTTGAAATCATAGAAATGTGTTAATCTCCTTATTGTAGTATAAAGAACTGGCGAAACAAGTAACAACATACTTGTTAGAATCGGTGCTTTCCTACACAATATTCATATAAACAAAATAAGTAGTTAGTGTTAGCAGTAAGGTTATTTTAAGGATGACAAATCAAATGTAAACTATCTCAACCAAGCTCTATAAATTCGAATATTTCACAGAAGAATATCACGCAGCTTACACCTCAAAAAGCTTAGGGGTCGTTTGGTAGGTAATACAAGCATTAACTTTGTGCATTACTAATCCCTTGTTTGGTACATTTTTTTAACGTCTGTATATCTAATGCTTGTTGTAGTTATACATCCTATTTGGTATTATCCTATGTATAACAAATACGTAGCAAACCATGGTATTATCAATGTAAGGGTTTTTGCAAGTTAGAGTTAACTTGAAGTTGTCGCAACAGTTAGAGGTTGGTTGCCACAACGAGATTAGAGTTAATCCTTAGGTTTACAAAGAGTTTTGTAAATGCGGTTTTGACTCAATGATTTAGTGAAGTGTTGGGGAAAATCCTACTGAGTAGTGGTTCGTGCTTTTTTCACCTTTTGAGCCAGGTGTTTTCCACGTAAAAATACTTGTGCTCTTTACTTTCCGCATTTACTATTTCAACAACAGTAGGTTAAGGAACACTTAGAAGAACCGGGTCCTTCTATAATCAGGAAACGTGAAAAATTGAACACCACACAAATCACCGTAGTATTGAAATATAAAACATCACTATCACTGTATTTTAATAGTTGTAGTAAGTAGCCTGTCTTATATTTTATGTTATGTACCTATCCCATTTATTACAGCCGGTTTGGAATTCTTTTACAACGTTAGTAGTGTATACAAATAGTTAAAACTCTTAGCCAAATAGCTTTGTTATCAATTTTCCATATGGGTAAGAAGTTGTGCTTTAGGTCTTATACAAAATTGGATGGTCATCTCGTGGATGGATCCTGAAACTTGAAATTGTTAGTCAGGGACGATAGAACAAATTTAGCAAAGTATCATATGCCATGTGAGATTGTACACCAATTTAAAGTAATTTTTCATGCACTTGTGTTGGACAATGTTTGTTTTGATTGTTACTTAAATTTTATTATATCGTATCGTTATATCCATCGTTATGTAACGATTAAAAGTGTCATTTTATGGAACGACAAATTTGGCGTGTTTTCTTATTTTTTCCCCTCATTTTGCTCTTTTATATTATTTAAAAAATCCTATTTTATTCTTTACCCTACCTTTTTGTATAATAATAGTACCTCATACCTTACTTTTCTTTATAATATTGTAAGTTTATTCTTTGTATTATTAGTGTATGACTTCATGAAACGACAACAAACGATACAATCTATCCAAACATTGTATACATCAAAACGATACAGTACAATACAATACAATACTATACGATACATTATGAAACGATACATAACAAATAAGCTTTAAAGTAACAATACGATACAATACAACATGTAACAGTCATCCAAACAAGCTGTTAAAAGAGATCGCTTGGTTTCCGTGTATAAGCAAAATCCTCGAAGTGCTTTTGTATCGTCCTATTCCTTTTGATTATCTTACCATAATACTAATACGAGTAGCGCTACAAATCGAGTATTATGGTGAGAGAGCAGAGAGCTATAGGGATTTAGTAATAGAATTTACTGTTACTAAATCCACGAATGGATTACCTCTGCCAATAATAGAAGCAGCATCAATCGGAATTCGGAATTATACATATATAGCTCTTAATTACAATTTGATTAATATAATATGGTATTTCATCATTTTCTTGATCACCTTAAAGAATTGTAATTTTCTACTTCGTTCATGGAAATCAATCATCGAAATTAACAACTATTACGTACTAGATTGGTTCTGGTTTAACGGAACAGGAGAATTATTCAAAACTGATGAAAATTGAAATTGAGTAATTAACATACTTAGAGTCTTTGATCTGCAAAGAAGCACAGAGAGGTGAATGTCTTGAAAAAAAGTCGCAGATTTCATTCGCCGCCATGTCATCAACTTGAATGTTATCTGAATTGTCTTCCATTTTAGACAGTCTGAAATTCTTGAAATTTTTGCTTTAGAAAAAGTATGCTATGAATTATGTTCTAAATGTAAACAGAGGAGCTAACGGAAAATATATATGCTTTTCAACTTTCACCATTATTTTTAGCGTTCTAGTTCCAGGTGTACCCTCATTTATCAAATCCCATTTTCGAATTTCATTCATATCTTGCATTTTACCTTTATGACAATAACCCCCTCAGATACACATGTTCAATTATTTGTGAAACTTCAAAATTTGATTGAAACCACAAATTATAGTCCTCCCCTAAAACCCTCCCGATTCCTCTTGCAACGTGTCCGGCTTAATTTATATATCATATTTAGACTAACATAGAATTTAACAAAAAAATAAAGATTTTTCTTTTTAAAATTTGTAGTATAAAATAACTCTTAAAAATTTGTATGACGATAGATCATTTCATTAAGAATAAAATATAAATTTTAAATTTTAAATTATTTTGAAGTATAAAAAGGTAGTTCTATATGAGACATACTAAAAAAAAATGTACTGGGACAAGGAAAGTAATACTTAACATTTACGTTGTGCTAAAAATGCTTTTACTATCACCTAAATTCTGTGAAGATAAATCGAAAACCTTGTAATTTTTTCCGAAAAAAAAAAAACTCATTTAATGATCTTAAAAAGAAATGCTATAAATATCACATAAATTCTATGAAGATACTCGAAAACCTTGTAATTTTTTCCACCAAAAATAAAAAAAGAAGCTCAGTTGATGATCATTAAAAAAAAAAAAACCAAAACTATTAAAAGTTCAAAAGTTAGTTACACACGAGGCACTTCGAGATAATGCGCTCGGCTAGCTATCTTGCTTATAAATAGTGTTGGTAAGTTGTAAATCTCCCTCTCCTTCTCTCTCTATCTCTCTGAATTTAGTAGAAGCAAGAATCAAGAAGTTCAAAATGTCTAATCAAGAAAGGGATAAAGAAGCTGAAACGCAACAGGTTGATAGAGAAAGAGATGCAACAATGGCGCCCACAGTAACAGAGGCAATCCATCAGAACTTGTCTGATGATGATCAAGAAGATCATAACATTACTGAGAAGTCAATAACTGCTTGTTCTCTCCAAATCAATGACTGCGAACTAAGTACGTCACTCCATTTCGATTATTGTTAATTTTCCAATTTAAAGACCTCTGTTATGTTCTTTATATGAATAATGGCGTATAGCAATAAGAAAGTAGTTCACATTGTGTTTGTTAATTGTATATAATTCCACAGGTGGACGCTTCAAGAATGTATGTGAAATGAAAGAAACTGATGCTTTAGTGGACCCTAGACATATACTGCATGAACCAGTATTGAGTGAAGTCAAGAATGAGGAAACAATCATCATCAATGAAGAAAGGACTGATTACCATACTCTGCAATTCACCAATTCTGGGTATATACTGAGTACTAGTATTTATTATTCTTGTTTGATAATTAGCCGACTGTGATTCTTGAAGTATTATATTTTAAATTGATTTCCTGTTGTGTATGTGCAGAGGCCAAACTGGTTGTGTGATTACATCTACCAAAAAAGAAGTGTTTTTTTCCAAGAGACTAACAAAATATGATGTTAGCCGTGGAAATGGCGGTGGCTTAAAACTCCAAGTGGACCAAGTCAGAAAGAAAATCCTTCTTCATATTTCTGCACCTGCTGACGGTGGTAAAGGAGAACCACTAACTTTAGTTGATCATGAGGGGGAAAAGTGGAACATGTTATTTGTGCTTAAAAGCAAAAAATACTATCTCAGAGGAAGTTGGTATAACTATGTGGATAAATATAAATTGAAAAATTCAGACACCATCATTATTGAGAAGATAACAATTAGCAAAAAGCAAGTAAAAGAAGAAGTGGATTTTGATGCAGTGAAAAAGATTGGGGATCACGATTGGG
Source organism: Nicotiana knightiana (assembly GCA_005239525.1). Classification (NCBI taxonomy): domain Eukaryota; kingdom Viridiplantae; phylum Streptophyta; class Magnoliopsida; order Solanales; family Solanaceae; genus Nicotiana; species Nicotiana knightiana. The sequence goes on along the minus strand of ML404309.1, from coordinate 41,874 downwards.
ACACAATCTATGCAGAGGACGTGGTAGAATGTAATGCTGATGAGCAAACTGATGTTAAAGCTGAAGTGGACGTTGAAGTTGAGTATGAAATCAAAATTGAGAGAGGCCCTGAAAATACTGCAGTAGAGCAAGAAGATGAGGACTAAACTGGATCTCTTCCCTGCAGTAGTGATATTCGTAATAGACAGTAGCTAGCTAGAAATAATTCATTAGTAATGGAGTTTGTTAGATAAACAGAATAGTGGTACGAAATAGATTTCAGTACACCTTATTGTTTCATACTCACAGACAAAATCTTATTGTGCTTACATATATACTACAGTTGCAATTGGTTTGAACTACTATAAATAAGCATAGCTGCAGACATATCAATAGAATCTTAATTCAAGAAAAAAATGAAACAATTTTTGCATTGGATGGGCGAACTATACACGAGCCATCAGATGAGATAACCATGAATATCTACAGGGTACTGTGGGAGTATGAAAAATGTATGGATCTCCTATCCTTACTGATAAAGTCCTAACATTTTGGTGTATTACAACATTGAATGTATTACTGCTGCTGTGGAATGAAAAAATCGGTGCCACCGGCCAACCAGAAAGGATCATCAGTTCCATATTCTACTCACAGCTACATCTTTACCTTTATCCTTGCTGCTATTACCATCGAGTTTCATTCTTCTCCAGTAGAGGATTACGGAGCCCTGAAAAGTCTTCACTTTTTGACTTTCTTGATTTTATAGCCTATATATGTTATCATCGGAGTTCTGAAATGAATGTGGTTTTCACTGTAACTACTTTTCGGAATCCCATACTAATTATTATTACTATTTTAATAAAAATATTATAATTAGTGTGTAAGGAGTTGCCCAAAAATAATGCAAGCTCAAACCAATTATGAATGGTGAGCCTATTCCATAGATATTTATTTTCATTTCAAGGCACAATTATATTGAAAATTTGCTATCAACTGAATTTTAAAAATAACATTCGAACAACTTCAAATATCAAGTATTTAACTTGATAGTAATTGCTTTTTTTAATATGCCAACCACACATAATATAAATGTCGGCTATGGTTATAAATATTTCGTGTAAAAATTCTGCTATTGGCTCCACCTTTTTACGGTGGTACACATATTGAGAATATAATTGTTTTACGAAATATATAATTATGTGCCACATAGAAGTTGGCACCAATCCCATACAAGATTTATTTGATCTACCCTTACTAACTGCACCTACAAGTAGGATGCATCACAATGCAAGCTTAAATATTCGGGGTTAAAATAGTATATTCCAATCCTCGGTCACAAATTACTGCAATTACTGTCCTACTTGGTCAACTCCCTCATTATTGAATCTAAAAACATAATACATACTTCATTTCTCTTTTCCAAGCTCAACTCGACATTATACAGGCAATTCTAATTGGAAGTCACCCAATTAAAATAAATGAAGCACAAGATTGAATATGTAATTGAAAATCCAATCACAATTAAGCAAAGAAAATACAATTACATTAACTAATTAAGCTAAAGAGGTTCATCACAATCCTTGTCGTGGCCCTAGCTATGGAGTGTGTTAGGCACTGCAAGAGATTAATTAGCCTCTCTAAGCTAATCCATTCAACACTCAATATCACAAACACTCTGTTAGTAATCTGTGTTCGAAATCAGACAATCCGTAAAGTAAAGAAACATTAGTTCAATAAATAAATATAAAATAATTCCGAGCCCACAAGTTGTTTGTGTGTCCTTAAGGAATTTAATCCCTCACTATTGCCCAAGATAATGAATTACTTTCTCCCAGGATAAAACGGAAAAACTATTCTGTACTACTAGCCATTGAAATTACAGAACTTCAGCGAACTCAACAAATGAAGCAAATAACAATTGACACTTTATTTATTTGAAAATAATACAACAACGTAGAAAAGAAGGGAGAAATTGTCAAATTTTACATATCTGAAAAATGAGACTAAGCCTAAATTTATAAACAATGAAAGAGTGAGATGAAAATGTGTAATTCAAAAGGCGGCTTTTTCATTTCCCATTCACACCCATTCACTGGGTGAGAAGAGTTGTGGAAAGGAAAAAACGTATTGAAAGAGTACTTATTTATTTAAAGTAGCTTTGTGTTGTTTTTAAAATTACTTGTAGAAAGAATAAGAAGATATCCAAACTATGTCTTATTAAAAAAAAAAAATCAGAAATTGGTTTTAAAACGTTTTTTCCGAGCTGATGCCGAAATGGATGCTGCGTCTCAAATTCTGGGCACAAAAGACAAATTGGTGGAAGAGAATGTACTGTTTGTCTTCAATCGAGACAAGGATTAGAGATATTACATTAATTTAGGTAATCTCTTCTAATATCATAGATTAATTTCTCAAAAGCAAAAATATTAGTATTCCATTATCTATCTAAGATAATTTTAAAATCTTTTAAAACTAATCCTCAACAAAATGAAAATCAGCAAATAATAAATAATTTAAGACGAGATGCAATGAGCGTATATTAATGTCGTAACAAACACATAAAAAGAAACATCAACTGGAATGTCCTTCATATAATCCAAAAATGCTTTTTTGACCTTAAATCCTCAAAACCCCTTTTACCGATTTCCACTCTTCTTTGTCAATTTCACTAAACTTGATCATCTTCAACCTCCGGCGATTTCCCAGCAAAGAGATGGCGCCAGCTAAAGGCAAAGGAAATGTGAAGAAGAAAGGGAAAGGAAGCTCCAAAAGTACAAAGAGCAGAGCTCCAGAATCAACTTCCGACTTGCATTTCCCAAGACAAATCATCTCTAATATCCTTTCCCGTCTCTCTGTGAAAACCCTTTTACGATTCAGGTGCGTTTGCAAGCAATGGAGAAACCTCATTTCGAAACCCAACTTTATCGCCGCCCATTTCAGCCAATCCTCTGCTCTGCAGCGCAGCGGTTCATCCATTCTTATAGGAACCCGCCATTACGAGTCCTCTCATCATGTACTCTCTATATATACTCCCCCGCCTGAGCCTGAATCACCATCATCATCAATCGTGGAACTGGACAGCCCTTTTCCTTGCTTCTTTCCCCATATGTACATTGTGGGTCCTTGCAATGGCATTGTGTGCCTTTTTCAGCCACCTTGGGGTGATTTGATTACCCTTTGGAACCCAGCTATGAGGCAGTCTAGGATGGTGAAGCTTTCTGAAAGTGAACCTGTTATGGGAGTGCATTGTTGGGCATCCATTGGATTGGCTTTTGATCCCCTAGAAAATGATTTTTTGGTCTTGAGAATCTTTACTGCCGTGCCAACATCTACAGCACCGAACCATGTGGAATTGTGGTCAAGCAAGAGTTTTGGATGGCAGAAACTGAAAAGTGAGGTGGTTTTTCATATTCCTGGGCATACTAGCAACGTGAACGTTAAAGGGGTACCTTATTGGTTTGCTACCGTCACTGATGAATTTGGGTGGCGGCCGGTGTTGGTGCGCTTTGATGTGGGTAAAAAAGTATTTGAGAAGTTACCAATGCTAGGAACCGGAGAAAGGAATAAGAAGCATCAACAACTTGTGGTCTTGGACGATTCTCTTGGTAAGTTAACCTTTGATGAAAGAGACGAATCCTATTTTGATGTTTGGGTAATGGATGATGAAGATGGTTGGACTAAACAATACAAAGTTGGACCGTTACTCGGGTTAGAGAGAACTATGGGCTGTTTGAGGAATGGTGACATTGTTGCTAAGAACAAAGAAGAAGTGGTGTTCTTGTTTGATCCCGTGACTTGTTCAGTTAAGGCAAACTTAAGCATCGATAGTTCTAAGAATGGTGCATATATGATTTTCGACTATTCAGAGAGCCTAATGCTGATCGGAGGGATGCTACCAGTTACGAAGCAAAATGCTCGAGATAAATTGGCACGCAAAAAACTCACAAGGTTTGGAGATCAAGTTATCATTATACTATAGTTTATGTTACTATATTCTTTCTTTGTACTGATTGTCAACTCCCACTTTTAGATGATGTCATTTCTTCAGAGGTTTTCTTATCTTATGTGCACATGCATGTATGTGGTATACAGGCACTTGGTGAACTAAGCACATTTACTTTGAGGTGTTGATATACTATGTGAACTAACTCTATTGTTTACTTTAGTTAATTCTGTGCAATTGGTTGAGATGCTTGTGCTTTGCTGCTATTTGGACGAATGCACAAGTTAAGAAAACATTGGTCCAAATTGTTCTATTTATCTTGTGGAAGAGTCTTGATGTCTAATAAAAGGATAAACATATATCGAGAAGTGCATTCCCTGGTCTTGGCGCCATTTGCTTTTGAGCTGGATCTATGATGACAAACTGAAATACTAAAGAAGAATAAATGGACTCTTGAATTCAACAGTAGGTCTTTTGTCACAGAAAAGTAGGATAGCATATCGATCTCCAGCAACTGTCTTTTACATTTTTTGCAAGGGGAACATAGAAAATCTCTAATCTTTGATACCTGAACTGTGTTTGCTTATGTTCTTGCTTTTGGAAGTGTTCGGCTGTTTTGTTACTTTACAGAGTGAGTAGAAAGAGGAGACAATTGTTTTTCCCTTTATTTAATAGCAAGATACTTGCAGATATCCATTTGAAGACATCATGAATAGTTGGAAGAGCTACTCTCCTTGAATTCTCCCTTTTTTACCTCCCTCTTTTCTGATGAAAGTATTAGAATTTTTGTTGCCTTTGCACAAGTGCTCGTTTCCTCCTCGGTTAATTTGTCTAACAACTTTCTATCAATGAATTGAGTTGTCATGATTTTGGCATCTGTTGACATATATTACACACCGTATAGTGGGAAGCATGTGTTAGGTGTACTGCAAGAAAGGTGCTTCTAGTATGAAAATTCAGAAGAGAGATACAAAGTGTTTGATGGAGTAGAATTTTTTTTTCAGATTAGTTGAACATATTTTTTTCTTAAGATATACTTGGAGTAGTTCTAATATTCTAGTTAGTGTTGATGACTGGATGCTATTTGTAAAGAAACATGCTTTCCTTCCTGTATGACGTCTAATGAACATATTTGTCCTTCCGATATTCTTGGAGTACTTATATTCCAGTTACAGTTGATGCTATTGGTGAAGAAACTTGCTTTCTTTTAGGATTTCTAGTGAACATTTTAGTTCTTCGGATATTCTTAGTCTACTTCTAATTTTTCAGTTAGTATTTATGCAATTACTAAAGAAACATGCTTTCTTGTAGGATTTTCTACCTTTTGCATACATCTTGTATGTTGGATTTCTCACTACATCAATAAAATTTAACTCGTAAAAAGATATTCTGAGAAACTTACGAACATTTTCTTTGATGATGTAGGGCTTCCATTGACTTCATGCTGTGACAACCCTCAGCGTGTGAACTTGGCTATCCAGCTTGTGCGGAAGACACCCTGTTTGCCCTTTTTCTGCTAACCTCAAAGGCGGCATGAAAAACCTTTTGACGTCTTTTTAGTTGGGAGATGGAATGTATGCAGTTTCCGGTCTGCTTTACAACCTTGTGATGTTTGTATTAGAAGGGTTTAATTCTGATAATCTAACTAGTTGATCAGATTTTTAACCAATTTGTCTCTCATTGCACTTATCAAATGTTACTTTATCTATCTATGGTGTATTCATGTTTCTGGTGTAATACTTTTTTGAGTTTTTCTTTCCCTGCATAACATCTCTCTTTGTGTTCACTTTTGAGTTTTTTGTTGTCTTACTTTCTGTCGTTCTCATTGTTGGACTTTAAGCCGTTGGGCTTTAAAGACAAGGAGTGTGAATTGGAAAATGGTGGGAAACAAAATGGAGGGAAATGAAAATTTGAATCCAGTGAGCTTTGTCATGAACTTTGTACCACATTGGTGAAAGACAACTACACTTGTGTGTATAAATATAGGATCACTTCTTAGACCTCTTAAAAGGAGTTGAAGAGAATGAACCCTCGTGCCGTCGTCATCGCTCGGCTTCGGCTTCGTCTTCGTCGATCGATAAGATTATTTTTTGGACAAAAGTTATTTAATTAATTATTTAAGAATTAATTAAGTGCCAGTCAGTTCATTAATGGAATTAACTGGAATGTATAATCCAAAACGCTGAACGCTGCCTTTCCCTTCTGAACAGACACCTCATCCTGGGAGGATTTAATCCATTACCTTGGCAACTTGTGAGAGGGTTAAAATTCCTTAAGGACGCACAAGGAAATTGTGGACTCGGAATATTTCTTATCGTTTACAGATTTTCTGTTTCTTCTAACAGTTTTCTAATTTCTGTTTTAACACAGTATCGACAACAAACTTAAGGAATTTTATTTTAACATTTCTGTGTTAAAATTTAAATTGAAATGTTATCTATATTTTGTATACTGGTTTGGAGACTAAAGCCTTTGTGCTTTCTACTCCAATAACTGTTCTGTCCAGTTTAAAGTATATCAAAACTTTACCGGAATAATAAACTNGCACATACAATGGCACCGACAGAAAAACCCGAGAAATTTTCCGGTACAGACTTCAAACGTTGGCAGATGAAGATGCTATTCTATCTAACTACACTAAGCCTGCAATGATACATCAAGGAGGATGTTCCAGTCGTGGGAGAAGATACTCCTGAGGCTGAACAATATGTGGTAATTGAAGCATGGAAACACTATGATTTCCTATGCAGAAACTACATTTTAAGTTGTTTGGAGGATGGCTTGTATAATGTTTATAGTGTCATGGAAACTTCAAAAGAGTTATGGAACGCTCTTGAGAAAAAGTACAAGACCGAGGATGCTGGACTTAAGAAGTTCGTTGCTGCAAAATTTTTGGAGTTTAAAATGATTGACACCAGGTCGGTCATCACTCAAGTCCAAGAATTACAAGTCATCGTGCATGACCTCCTTGCTGAAGGTATGACCCGAGTCAATAATTTTATTAATAATATTAATAGTGTTATTAATTATAAATTTGTTGCTGAAGGTATGGTCATAAATGAGGCGTTTCAAGTTGCTGCCTTCATTGAAAAGTTACCTCATTTATGGAAGGACTATAAGAACTACTTGAAGCACAAGCGCAAAGAGATGACACTTGAGGATTTAATTATTCGTCTAAGGATAGAAGAAGACAACAAAAATGCTGAAAAGAAGTCACGTGGCTACTCGGCAATAATGGGAGCTAATATTGTTGAGGAAGCACCGGGAAATAAAAAGAAGAGAAAGCAGGCATCTGGACCAAAGAATTACCCGAACAAGAAAAAGTTCAAAGGTAGTTGTCACAACTGTGGAAAGCCCGGACATAAGGCCATAGATTGTCGCGCTCCAAAGAAAGAGTTACAAAAGAAGAAGAATCAAGCAAATGTGGTTGAAGTGGAGGACTTGTGTGCCATGTTGTCTGAATGCAACTTGGTAGGAAATCCAAGAGAGTGGTGGATTGATTCTGGTGCCACCCGCCATATTTGTGCAAACAAGGATTTATTCTCTTCTTATGCTCCTGCAGGACCCGAACAAACTCTTTTCATGGGAAATTCATCTACGGCCAAAATCGAGGGAATTGGCAAGATTGCATTGAAGATGACATCCGGAAAAATTGTGACTTTAAATCAAGTTCTCCATGTTCCAGAAATTCGCAAGAATTTAGTATCTACAGCACTTCTTGTCAAAAATAGATTTAAGTGTGTGTTTGTTTCCAATAGTGTTGTTTTAAGTAAGAATGATCTGCATGTAGGAAAAGGTTACCAGAATGAGGGTCTTTTTAAACTAAATGTAATAGCTATTCCTATCAATAAAGTTGAAGCTTCTTCTTACTTAGTTGAGTCAAACACTTTATGGCATGCACGCTTAGGCCACGTCAACTTCAAAACATTACGGAAAATGATTAATTTGGAAGTATTGCCAAAATTTGATTGCATTAACTCAAAATGTCAACTCTGTGTGGAATCAAAGTATGCTAAGCCTCCGTATAAGTCTGTCGAAAGGAATTCAAGTCCTTTAGATTTAATTCACACAGATATTTGCGACATGAAATCAACGCCATCTCGCAATGGGAAAAAGTACTTCATCACTTTTATTGACGATAGTACGAGATATTGCTATGTTTACTTACTTAGTAGTAAAGATGAAGCAATTGATGCATTCAAGCAATACAAGAATGAAGTTGAAACACAACTTAACAAAAAGATCAAAATGATAAGAAGTGATAGGGGTGGAGAATATGAATCTCCTTTTGAACAAATATGTTTGGAAAATGGCATTATTCACCAAACAACTGCCCCGTACTCTCCTCAATCTAACGGAATTGCGGAAAGAAAGAATCGAACATTAAAGGAGATGATGAATGCCTTGTTGATAAGTTCTGGTTTACCACAGAACTTGTGGGGGGAAGCTATACTTACAGCAAACCGAATAATCAACCGTGTACCCCACAGTAAAACACAGTCCATCCCGTACGAAAAATGGAAAGGAAGGAAACCCAGCTTGAAATATTTCAAAGTGTGGGGGTGTTTAGCTAAAGTACAGGTTCCTAAGCCTAAAAGGGTGAAGATAGGATCAAAAACGGTTGATTGTGTATTTATTGGATATGTAACCAATAGCAAGGCATATCGTTTTCTGGTTCATAAATCAGAAAATCCTGAGATCCACGTTAATACGGTAATAGAATCAGATAATGCTGAATTCTTTGAAACTATTTATCCGTATAAAAAGGAAAGTGAATTGTCCTACCAAAAGTCAAAACGACCTCCGGAGGAAACAACAGATGATATGCCTAATGAGGAAAATCCGAGAAGAAGTAAACGTCAAAGGACATCTACTTCATTCGGTCCAGATTTTCTGACTTTTCTGCTAGAAAATGAGCCTCGAACCTTCAAGGAAGCAATGTCTTCCTCAGAAGCACAATATTGGAAAGAGGCTGTCAATAGTGAAATAGAATCCATATTGAGCAACCACACTTGGGAATTGGTTGCTCTTCCTCCAGGTAACAAAACTTTGGGTTCTAAATGGATTTTCAAGAAGAAAATGAAAGACGATGGTACTATTGACAAATACAAGGCAAGACTTGTTGTCAAAGGATTTAGACAGCGAGAAGGTCTTGACTATTTTGACACATACTCGCTGGTAACAAGAATTACATCCATTCGGATGCTAATAGCGTTAGTCGCCTTATATGGTCTTCAAATCCATCAAATGGATGTAAAAATACCCTTCTTATATGGTGATCTGGAGGAAGAAATTTACATGAACCAACCTGAAGGATTTGTGGTTCCGGGAAAAGAAAAGAAGGTGTGCCGACTTGTTAAGTCCCTTTACGGACTAAAACAAGCACCCAAGCAATGGCATGCGAAATTTGACCAAACAATGTTGTCAAATGGCCTTAAGATTATTGAATGTGATAAATGTGTTTACATTAAGAACGTTCCAAATCATATAGTCATTATTTGCTTATATGTTGATGATATGCTAATAATGAGCAAAGACATTGCCGACATTCAAGCTACTAAGCAAATGCTTGCTAGTAAGTTTGATATGAAAGACTTAGGAGTGGCCGATGTAATTCTAGGAATTAAAATCCAGAGGACTCCTCAGGGTCTGGCTTTGTCCCAATCACATTACGTGAAAATGGTACTTGAAAAATTCAAATACTTGGAATTTAGAAGTGCAAAAACTCCAATTGACTTAAACCATTATCTTGTAAAGAATAAAGGTAAAAGTACGTCTCAATTGGATTATGCTCGTGTACTGGGAAGCTTAATGTATATCATGAATTGTACACGTCCTGATATAGCTTGTGCAATAAGTAAACTTAGTCGATTCACAAATAATCCCAACAAACATCACTGGGTGGCAATGAAACGAGTTCTGGGATATTTGGAATATACCCAAGACTATGCCTTGCACTACAATAATTATCCTGCGGTTATCGAAGGATATAGTGATGCAAATTGGATAACCGGCTCAATAGAAACAAATTCCACAAGTGGATATGTTTTTACTGTTGGCATAGGAGCAGTATATTGGAAGTCTTCCAAACAGACGTGCATCGCTCGCTCTACAATGGAATCAGACTTTATAGCTTTGGATAAGGCCGACGAAGAAGCTGAATGGCTTCGAAATTTCTTAGAAGATATTCCATTCTGGACAAAAACTTTGGCTCCTATATGCATACATTGCGATAATGAGGCTGCAATAGGATGGGCAGGGAGCATTATGTATAACGGAAAGTCTCGTCATATACGACGAAGACATAAAACCTTTAGACAACTACTCTCTAGTGGAATTATCAATATTGATTATGTCAGATCAAAGGATAATGTGGCGGATCCGCTTACAAAAGGCCTAACTAGATAGGGAGTTGAGAAATCATCTAAGGGATTGGGACTATGGCCGAGGACAAGTCATCATGGCGATAACTCCNCTTACAAAAGGCATAACTAGAGAGGGAGTTGAGAAATCATCTAAGGGAATGGGACTATGGCCGAGGACAAGTCATCATGGCGGTAACTCTACCTAGAATTTTGGATATTCCGAGATCTAGGTTCAAGGAGCTCAAACAAAGTTGTGATTGACCGGTTCAACATTGTCAAAGTAAAATCTTTGGTCCCTTCTCGTGATGAAGACAATGTCCAGTAACAAGGATAGAAATTTACACGTTCTTTAATGATTACCTAAGTTTGATGTGGTGTCAATCTAAAGGATGACACATTTAGGAATCACCTATGTAAGTGTGAAGTGGAAGTCGCTTCAATGAGAATTTTGTAAGGCTAATTCTCTATGCACTTATGAAACCAGGCGATGTTCATGGCTAAAACGAATACAACAATGAGAACCAAAAGAAGGTTAAGTGTTGGTTGTGTGACATATGGTTGTCTAGGTATACACTAAAGTTCAACGGTTCAAAGATATCAAATCTACCGATTGACCGAGTATATCAGACATATGTTCACTACGAAAAGTTCAAAGGGAAACCTACATATCCGGATGCAATTAATACTTACTTGCAAATCACACAACTTTCATCTATGATCATTCTTGTTACATCCATTCCCATTCATGTGGGGGATTGTTGGGCTTTAATCCATTGGGCTTTAAAGACAAAGAGTGTGAATTGGTAAATGGTGGGAAATAAAATGGAGGGAAATGAAAATTTGAATCAAGTGAGATTTGTCATGAACTTTGTACCACATTGGTGAAAGACAACTACACTTGTGTATATAAATATATGATCACTTCTTAGAGCTCTTAAAATGAGTTGAAGAGAATGAAACCTCGCGCCGTCGTCGTCGTCGCTTGGCTCAGCTTCGGCTTTGGCTTTGGCTTTGGATTTGGATTTGGATTTGTCAAATGATCGATAAGATTATTTTTTGGACAAAAGTTATTTAATTAATTATTTATGAATTAATTAAGTGCCAGTCAGTTCATTAACGGAATTAACTGGAATGTATAATCCAAAACGCGGAACGCTGCCTTTCCCTTTTGAACATACACCTCTTCTTGAACAGACATCACACCTCTTCCGACAATTGGCTATAAATTCCGATGAATGGATTTCTTTTCACTACCAAAAAAAATTCAGAATTTCCTTCTGAAAAGTACTGCATTCTACTTCGCAGTCTCTCTCTCAAATTCGTAAGTGTGATTTTGCTCCGTTCTTTGAGTTCATTAGTATCCTGCAGTTTGTATTGCCGCTGTTGTAGGAAGGTTTATTCTGTTTCATCCTGGGAGGATTTAATCCATTACCTTGGCAACTTGTGAGGAGGTTAAAATTCCTTAAGGACGCACAAGGAAATTGTGGACTTGAAATATTTCTTATTGTTTACAGATTTTCTGTTTCTTCTAACAGTTTTCTAATTTTTGCTTTAACACAGTATCGACAACACACATTAGGTAGTTCTTTTTGGTTCGTAGTTATTTGCATATATGGGAACTGGTCTGACTATGATCAAAGATATTTTCTTGTTTTAATCTTGTCCGGAAATGTTAGCTTGCGCTTATCATAGAATTTCTTAAGCGGAAAAGAGCTATATATACCCCTTTACTATCAAATATTACTTATATATATATCCTCCGTTATACTATTCTACATTTCTTACCCCTGTCGTTACCTTTTTTAGCATTTTATCCCTCCATCTAACGGATCCAAGCCCTTTTACACGTGGCAGTCTTTTAAAACTCCAGATTCTTTTTCCTTTTCCAACGTAAGATCCATACTCGACCTGTACAAAACCCATACAATTATAATAATTCATCTTGTTTATGCTAAAAATTAGGGTTCTTGTTATCTTTAAATTTTCTATACTACTCCTCTGAATTTCGCCCAAAGAGTGCTATTACCATGATACAAAATCAAATTTGTGATTGTTTTGTTCTTGTTTTGCACCATCTGTTACTATTACATGAGAGAGCGATTCAATTTGTCACTTTAATCCATATTTTCTTCTAAATTTTGTCAATTTAGTAATGTCTCTGTTCACTTTTGAAAGTACAAGAGGGGGTGAATTGTGGTCTATGAAAATATAGTTGACTAAGGATGATTTTAGTCGACTAGATTTCGTGCATGATGTGACTAACAGTAAACAAAAAGGGCAAAATAACACACATCAATTTTTATGCTGATTCGGTACCGGTGTGGTACTTACATCCAGTTTCCCTTGGGTCACAAGGGTTCCCTTAGATCTTGAAAGCAATTACAACAATGTTGGTTTTAACTCGTTCACCAACAACGAAGTATAGCACCAATGTATCTTGAATAATGTCACAACTCTCTTTTGCATTCTAACTCTTCCTATCTTTTATGACACTGATAAACTAAGGAATACAGTTTAGGCTAAGAAGTAGAGAGATTTAGAAGACAATGTTTGTAGTTGCGTAAGCCTTCCATTCGATCTGAGCAGAACTTTTATAGTAGAGTTTGAGAGTCGTTGTACTTGACTTTGATTGAGGCACATGGTCTTCAAAGGGATTTGACCCAAGGGGTTCCTCTTCAAATTCTGCTCTTGGGAAGGGCCGGATTCGTTCGTGACTTTCTTTGTCACGTCCTTACATTATGGAGAGATTCGAGCCTTCGACTGTGTTGATTGAGGATGCCGGATATCCTGGTCTTTACTGGATATATTTCCTTGTTTGGTAGTCTTGATCTCCTTCAATTGAGGCTGAAAAGATATGATAGATTTTGGTTTCATTTTTCTTATCCTTTGATTCAACATTATCTCTTTTGGTTCAGACATCAACAACTCCTTTGATTCAACATATCTCATTTGGCTTAAACACCATCAACTATTTTTTTTTTGACTGCTTCTTGACAGTTTTCTTTCCTTTTGTTGATACCTTGACTTCTGCAAATCAATGTAAATAGGTTGTAATCATTGAAACTTAGATTTAGACTTAACAATTTCCCTTTTTTTGATGTTGACAATCAAGAGAGAGTAAACAAAGAATAAGATAAGTGTAAATAGATATAAGCCATGTAGACTTCCTTTTTATTACGCCCTCTGCTTGCTCCCCCTAAGTTGATGCTTTACTTCTCTAATGTTCTCCCCCTTTGACATCAATCAAAAAGGTAAAGAAAACAAACCAGACGAATAATATAGGAAGTAATATACATAATAACAAGCTAGGCAGGGCAACAAAAGTAATGCCTTCAGCAGAGGCATAGTTCATACAGACCCAAGAAAAAATAAGTTTTTAAAACCAGCAACAAGCAAGCAAGAGCAAAATAGAAAGAAAAAAAAAATTATTTTTAACATCATCACACAAGTACGCCTTAGCTTCTTCCTAGGAAATACTTGAGGGTGTTGATCACTTTGGTGCAGAAGGAGTCACAGGAATTTTCAACATCTTTGACAAGCTTATCCATCTTTTCACTCATGGAATTAAATGCCTTGGTTACCTGCCTCCGTGTGGCTCCTATATCCATCCTGATCTTAGCCACATCAGTACCTGTCTCTTTAGTGACTTCCCTAATCTTGTCTACTTATTCCTTCATATCAACTAGTAGCAGTTTTACCCCATCTAGATATTGATGAATCTGTTGAAGATTTTGAGAGGCAGTCGACTGAGATTCTGGTTGTTCACTTTGAGCTTCAACTAGCACTGGAACACTTTCAACTTTGGCGCGCTTAACCCATCCATCATCACCCAAAGTGTACCCCATCATTGAGAAAGCTGTCTTATCATAAGTGATGATAATATGCTTGGGTGTGAAAGGTGCCAAGTCTACCTTCATAACTTCGAGAATGTGTGAGATAAAGAGACCATATGCTAAACAAGCAACATAAGAATATATGTCTCCGATACTTTCAAGCATGTATTAGTGAATTCACACAAACCAATCCAATCTTTTATTATTAACAAGACAATAAAGGACAAAAACATCTCTAGTGGATAAAGTGCTAAGGGATCCAATTCTGGGAAGTAAAGTAGTGTCAATCATGTGGGCCAAAATACGGTGTTCAAACTTCATATTCCTGGGATCAATATCAGGAGGGTTATCAGACAAAAAAGGCTTTTGTTTCTTCAAAAGAGACTTCAAAATCTTTTGGCCAAGAATTTTGCACAAAGACATCGAACCCACTAAACTTAGCAGAGAAAATCTTTTCAAATTGATAAGAGTCCAGAACAATTCGAGTGCCTAAAACCCTAGATTCTAAATCATCTTTTTCATTCACAAAAAAATTCACATAGAACATCCTCACTGGCTCCTCATAAACAAAGTTTCCAATAGTATCAAACAGAGAAGAAAGATGTTGAAAATCAAATACAGCAGTCACATCACAATGCATATTTTTCATAAGAGAAAGACTTACAGAGAGTCCATAAGCCATAGATTTTGACTTGTAGGACTCAAACTTTGCTTTTTCACTAGGTCCATAGAAGATCAACTTGTCCTCTGATTCGAATTCAGTGCTCTCCACCTTTCATTTCTTGCATGCAGACTTTTTGGGGTTTGCTCCATGGGTCTTTTTCCTGCTTTTTTCTGGTTAATGGAAGGATTTTCGGAAGATTCACTACTCTCATTGTCTGTTTTGAGAAAATCTGAGTCAATGGATGACTCCAGTTCTACACCTTGAGTCATCCATTGACTCAAATTTGTTCAAAATAGACAATGAGAGTAGTGAGGGGTTTTTGAAATCTCCTGTTGCGTCTGGTTGCAGTAGAATATGAAGGATTTCTTTTTGCCATGGTGAGAGGGTTGGATTTGGATAATAATGAGGAGAGAAACAAAGAAGATAGGGTTTTTAACAAAGCCTCGGAAGGATTGAAGGGTCGCCTTGGTTAATGGAAAGGGCGAATTCAGAAAGGAAGTGACGTTCTGAAGAGATGGTTCGGCGGTTCTGATGGAAAAGAATAATTATACTTACAAGATATTAAAGTTAAGCACACATAATAAAGAAAATAAAATATTTTAGAAAAATATAAAAGATTTGTTTTACAAATTTGGAACAATGCCAATCTTTTTTCGTAGTAAACAAAATCTTTTTTCCAAAAGAGGTTTTGTAAAAATATCATCAAGTTGAGAATCAATGCTAATGAATTCTAATACAATATCACCTTTAGCAACATGATCACAAATAAAATGATGCATGATTTCTATATGATTTTCTCTAGAATGATGCACATAATTTTTCGATAAACAAATGGCACTAGTATTATCACAAAATATAGGAGTAGAGGTAAGGGACAAATCATAGTCGAGAAGTTGATGCATTATCCGCAGAACTTGTAACAACTTCCAACATCTAAATATTCTGCTTCAGTTATTGATAGGACAACACAATTTTGTTTCTTGCTATGCCAAGAAACTAGTGCATTTCCCAGAAGTTGACACGTGCCACTGATGCTTTTTTAGTCGATTTTATGACCTGCAAAATTTGCATCTGAAAATCCTCTTAAGGCAAAATTGTTAGAATGATCATACCATAATCCTAGTTCAAAGATACTAATAAGGTATCTAATAATGCGTTTACCTGCAGTAAGATGAGATTCCGTAGAAGTCGACTGAAATATTGCACACTTACAGACACTGAACATAATATCTGGTCTACTAGCAATGAGATATAATAAGGAACCAATCATTCCTCTATACATAGTTTCATCAACACTTTTTCCATTGCTGTCTTCATCAAGCATCGTTGTTGGACTCATTGAAGTTCCAATAGACTTAGCATTCTTCATGCCAAACTTCTTTATTAGTTCCTTGGTGTACTTGGTTTGAATAATGAAGATCCCTTTAGGAGACTGTTTGATTTGTAGTCTAAAAAATAAGGTTAATTCTCCCATCATACTCATTTTAAATTCTCCTTTCATAGAAAGAGCAAATTCTTCACATAGAACAGAAATAGGACTACCAAAAATAATATTATTAACATAAATTTTGAGTGATAAGATTACCTGAACTTGAATGCTTAATAAACAGAGTTGTATCGATATTACCTCGTTTGAAACCTTGATTTTGAAGGAAAGAGCTTAACCTTTCATACCAGGCACAAGGAGCTTGTTTGAGTCC
Source organism: Nicotiana knightiana (assembly GCA_005239525.1). Taxonomy (NCBI): domain Eukaryota; kingdom Viridiplantae; phylum Streptophyta; class Magnoliopsida; order Solanales; family Solanaceae; genus Nicotiana; species Nicotiana knightiana. The sequence continues at coordinate 25,390 of ML404309.1, read as the reverse complement.
ATACAAAACTTTAGTCAACTTGTATAAATGAACAAGGAAAGTGACGTTTACAAATCCTGGAGGTTGCTTCACATATACTTCTTCAGATATATAGCCATTTAAAAATGCACTTTTTACATCCATTTGAAATATCTTGAATCCTTTGTGAGCGGCAAAGGCAAGTAATATTCGAATAGATTCTAGTCTTGCCACATGAGCAAAGGTTTCATCATAGTCGATTCCCTCTTGCTAAGAGTATCCTTGTGCAACTAGCCTTCCTTTATTTCGAACCAATTGACCAGATTCATTCAATTTATTCCTGAATACCCATTTAGTTCTTACAATGGAGGAATTTGAAGGTTTTGGAACCAATTCCCACTCTTTATTTCTTTCAAACTGCTCAAGTTCATCTTTCATTGCATTGATCTAGTGAACATCTTTCAGAGCTTCATCCACTTTCTTTGGTTCAAGTTGAGAAATTAGAGCCACATGAGATTTGATCTTCTGGGATCTTCTAGTAGTGATTCCTTCTTGTGGGTCTCATATAATGAATTTGTGAGGATAGCGAAGTTCACTTTTTCATTCATTTGGAGTGTTTGGGGAAGGTTCTCTTTCCACATTAGGCGACTGATCTGTTTAGGAAGATTCGTGATCTTCTACATGCTCTTCAATTGGCTGAGTCTGCTGATCAGTTGACTCTCTTTGATGATCTTTTCCTACAACAACATATTTAGGGACAAAAGAGATCTCCTCATCTTCAGGAAGTTTTTCATTCCTTGAGCGAGGGTTAGTATCAACAGAAACAACATGAATTGATTCTTGAATGCATAATGTTCGTTTATTATAAACTTTATATGCTCAACTTGAAGGAGAGTATCCAACAAATATACCTTCATCACTTTTAGGATCAAACTTACCCAAATTGTCCTTTCCATTGTTGTGAATGAAGCATTTGCATCCAAAAGGGTAACAATAACTGATATTGGGTTTCTTACCATTCCATAGTTCATATGGAGTCTTTTTGATGATTGGTCGAATCAGACACCGGTTGATGATGTGACATGCTGTGCTCACAGCTTCTGCCCAAAAATGGTGAGGTAGAGAATTTTCCATTATCATGGTTCTTGCCATGTCCTGTAAAGTTCTATTCTTATGTTCTACCACCCCATTTTGTTGTAGTGATCTTGGTGAAGAGAAGTTGTGGGAGATTCCTTGATCATTGCAAAAGTTTTCAAAAGCTGTGCTTTCAAATTCTCCTCCATGATCGCTTCTGCTAGTAGAGATGTAGTACCCCTTTTCTCGTTGAACCTTCTTACAAAATACTTCAAAATTTCTTAGAGCTTCATCTTTATGACTTAAAAACATAACCCATGTAAATCGAGAAAATCATCCACAATAATAAAAGCATATTTCCTACCACCTATGCTAGCAGTTCTAGTTCGACCAAATAAATCCATATGCAATAGTTGAAGAGGTTTAGAGGTAGAAACAATATTTTTGATTTTGAAAGATGTGCGAGTTTCTTTTCCTAGTTGGCATGCATCGCAAATATGATCCTTTGATAAATTTAGTTTTGAAAGACCAATCACAAGATCATGTTTAGAAAGTTTTTGAATAGTATGCATGCTGGCATGACCAAGTTTTCTATGCCAGGCCTAGGGATCATCAATTATAGAAGCAAGACAAATTTGATCCCTAAGATTATCTAAATAGCTAATAGTATAGACATTTCTGTCTCTATTACCTGAGAGGATGACTTTACCTGATTTGTCTTCTATAAACCAACCACGTTTCTTAAAGCGAACCTCATAGTCATTGTCACAGAGTTGACTTATACTTAGAAGATATTAGCCGAGTTCATCAACTAGGTATACTTCATCTACATCACATGTTGAGCTCAGAGAAACTTTTCCAACTCCAATTACATTTCCTTTAGATTTATCTCTAAAGGTGACTGTTTTGACCAATTATTTGTCACCAGTCATATGTCTGAAACACGCGCTGTCGAGATACCATTTTTCCTTTCGATTGTTCCTGCAAAATAAAATTACTTGTTTTCAGGTACTCAAGACTGCTTGGGTCCTGAATGGTTAGAATTCAGAGTGTTAGATTTATTTGAAGATTTAGGTCGCCAGTCTCATCTCCTGTTATCCTTGAACCTGTAGCGATTAGAGGTGTGACCACGTTTTCCACAATAAAAACATGATGGGCTACTGGAATTTTTAGAGCCTTTTTATGCTCTAATTCAGATCCTGCATTGGTTAGTATTGTGACCATTTTTACCACAAAAGGAGCATGCAGGAGATTTTCTATGATTGTGATGAGCAGTCTGATTTGATTTGATCGAACTATGACTGGTAGATTTTTGCAATCAATTCAGTTGAAGTAGAAGTTCATTTACTTCATCTTGAAGCATATCATGCTCAATTTCACAGGATTCCGATTTCAAATCCCAATCATTATTTTCTCTTTTGATCTTTCTAAGTTCATTCACAACTCTTTCAATATCTGTAAGAGCAATATCAACAAATTCTTGAAGCTCAAAACAGTTAGGACATGTAGGAAGACGTACCTCACTAGTTCCTTCGTCTGCCATAAGACCAAGTTCATCTGGATTTTCTTCCTCATCGGCATCTTCATCTGCATTCATTTTCATCAATGGCCATGAAACATATATTTGCAACTTCCTCATGATCGGATTCTTCTTCATCACTCCTGGTTCCAAAAGATTTCTTTTTCTACATGTTTTTGTTGAGTTTCTTCTTCAGTTCAGGACAATCAACTTGAATGTATCCAAATTTTCCACATTCATAGTCTCTTCCATAATTTTTATCAGTTTCATTATTTATCCTTCCTTTCCTGAAGTTTGACTTTCCTTGTCACGACCCAAACCGATGGGCCGCGGCGGGCACCCAGTACCTTACTCAACCGAGTACCAACATAACGTATCATATTGTCGTAGATAACTAAGCCCGGAGGCTACCGTGAGATAAGTAAAATACAACGTGAGATACCAACTTATACATAAGACATACAGTCCTATAAGACCAAATATCGACTCGTATACTGAACATAGGCCGATAAGTCCATACAATCTTTTACGTACATGACATATGTCTACAAGCCTCTAAGAATACATAATTTTCATAAAGGTCGGGGAAAAGTCCCGCCATAATGCAATACACGTCCAAGTCATACTAACCAAACAGGCAACTCCGAAGCAAATGGAGCGCACCGACATCTTCCGCTGAGCTGATAGCCTACTTGGAGGGCTCTCGATCTGTCTATTGGGACCTGCGGGCATGAAACACAATGCCCCCAGGTAAAATGGACGTCAGTACGAATAATGTACTGATTATATAAGGCACATAATTAAATACATAACATACATGGGAGAAATATAGAGTAAATGACTCAACCTGTAAGTCTGGATAACTCTGTAAATCATGAAATAATTATAGTGTCATGCATATGCGTATGAATGTCATGTCGTGTATAAGTACATGTTTCATAACATCATCAGGCCTCTGAGGGCATCCCATTATATCATATCAGCCATTGTGGGCAAAATCATCAACGTATACCAGCTGGTCAGGTGATGGTGTGTATATAACGCCATAACCTTTCCCATATCCCACATACATAAATACATATATATAAACATATATAACACCATAATCTTTCCCATATCCCATACACACACACACACACACACACATATATATATATATATATATATATATGTGTGTGTGTGTGTGTGTATAACGTCATCTGGTCATGAGTCAATGTGCATATATAAATGCATGAAATGCATATGAAATACGTTAATAAAATCTTTTGGTACGTTATAAGACCATTATGCCTCTGATTAATATCATGAAATAAACTTTTTTCAACTTATGTATTTTTCTGAGACCCAGGACACATGGAAATTCAAGAACATAGACACCTCTAATACTTCTATGAATAAAGTCATTTATGGAAGTTGTGCATTTACTCGTTTCGTTTGTATCGTACGGGTCATGCCAAAAGAAAGAAGGAAAAACCTTAATATACCTGGAGATTGAAAAGAACTCTGCTATGTAAGTGAGATTTGTTCCCCACCAAACATAGAATGAAGCTAAAGCTAAATCACACCCTTTGTTGCATTTTGATTCAAATTGCTCCTTCAGTTAAGAGTTGGTCTCTAGTTGAGCCCTTTTCGTCAAGATTGGAAGAATCTACAGAACGTTCATCACTTACTAACCCACAATTCTTAACAACATTTTCCAATCTCGACTTCTTCACAAATCTTGATCCAAGATAATTATTCCTTGTTGAAGTATTAACTAGAAAAACTTTCTTTAAGGTACTTCTTGCACATTCCCTACCACTAGTTCCAATCTTTACTGTACCTGAAAGCTTAAGAGTTGCCATTTTAGCTCACTAATGTAGCAACAACAAATTCTGAAATGTCAATCTGAAAAGAGCATCGACAGAATCTAATAAGGAATACATAAAGTGAACACCTTCTTGGATTACTAGATTCTTTGAATAGTGGGGCGTATCTTTGCTGTTAATGAGCTAATAATTGTATAGGTAAACGTGATTACATAGCATCAATAGTAATGTTATACTGATTGCATACCATGGTTCGGTGAAGTTGCATACCATGGTTCAGTGAAGTTGCGGAGGAAAAATGAAAATAAAAGAGGTAGGTGGAGTCTCTTTAATTTCAAATGTTCCACCTTGAAATGTGACATATGAGTCACTTAATAAATCTTTATGTGGCTTCCACGTGGGGATGGGGTGGGAAGGTTTAATCTTTATCCACTTATTAGGTAATTAGGTAGTGTCCTGTTACCCGGTAATTAACTAATTACCCGCATAATTAAGAATTGTCTCAAATTACCTAAAATTCTACTTAATTTTAATGCCCTTTTTATATATATCATATTATCATGGTCATATGGTACCTTGTATGGTACTAGTCCATAAATATCGGGTATTAACGCTCGGCCCGTATTCTTTTCCTAACATACCAAATTTTGAAGAAAATTCACTATCTTTGACTTGCTTCCCCTCTTACCTTCACAAATTTACTCATCACTTGTTGGAAATAGCATAATCCTTATAATCTCCAAATAATCCTTTCCTTGGACTGATGTCAATTACTTTACGACAAATTCAACGTAGAATACTACAGGGTACAACATCATCGTAATTTAATACTACGGGACATAATACCGACGTAATATTGCGGGGCGCAACATTCCTCTTCTGCTATTTCTGGTTTTCCTCATTATGCTTGTTAACTTGAGAAATCATGGCAATGTTTTCATCTTGTTCTCCTCCTTCTTCTTCCTCTTCATTTTCTTGTCCAGTCACAGTTGATTTAAAAGCAACAATTTTCTTCTTTTCTTGTTGAATTTGTCTATCCAAGTGAGTTTTCCCAAAAGCAATTAGATCATCTCTAAGTTCATCATAAGACATTTTGTCAAGATCCTGACATTCTAAGGCAATGACTTTTGGCTGCCAAATCGTAGGTAGACTTCTGAGAATTTTTCTGGCATGTTCTCAACTTTTAATAGGTATGCCAAAAGATTTTAAATCTCCAAGAATTTTGCTGAACCTGGAGAACATCTCTTCTACTGATTCTCTATCCTTCATTTGAAATAGCTCATAGTCGCGAATCAGAAGATTAATTCTTGTTTCTTTCACCTTGTTGGTTACTTCATAAGTAACCTCCAATTTGTCCTACATTTTTTTAGTTGTTTCACAACTTGAAATCTTTTCATACTCTTCTCCACTGATAGCATTGTATAGTAGATTTTTTGGTTTGTTAGTGTAATCGTCTAAGTCAAGTGGATCAGTTGATACAATAACTTTGACCATTTGCATCTTTATTTGGTGGGATTGGAAGATTTTCCTTTTTGATCACACGCCAAACTTTGATGTCATATAACATTGTGTATGTTTCCATACACACCTTCCAATGAGAAAAGTGTTGTACGTTAAAGTAGGGAGGTCGAACCCGAGAAGTTCCTTCTTGAAATAGAGCACGAACAACAGTGTTAGATCTCATGATGTTTTTCTCACTGGCTGTTAAGCAGAGATTGTGAGTCTTGCTCTAATACCACTTGAAAGTACAAGAGGAGGG
>ML404309.1:0-18319 GCA_005239525.1 Nicotiana knightiana | reverse complement strand
GGGGGGGGGGAGGGAGGGTGTTAATTGTGGTCTATTAAAATATAGTTGACTAAGGACGATTTTAGTCGAGTAGATTTTGTGCAGGATATGAATAACAGTAAACAAAAAGGACAGAATAACACACATCAATTTTTATACTGGTTCGGTACCGGTGTGGTACTTACATCCAGTTTCCCTTGGGTCACAGGGGTTCCCTTAGATCTCGAAAGGAATTACAACAATGATGGTTTTAACTCGTTCACCACCGACGAAGTATAGCAACAATGTATCTTTAATAATGACACAACTCTCTTTTGGGTTCTAACTCTTACTATCTTTTATGACACTGATAAACTGAGGAATACATTGTTTAGGCTAAGAAGTAAAGAGATTTAGAAGTCAATGTTTGTAGTTGCGTAAGCCTTCCATTCGATCTGAGCAGACTTCTTATAGGAGAGTTTAAGAGCCATTGTACTTGACTTTGATTGAGGCACAGGATCTTCAAAGGGATTTGACCCAAGGGGTGCCTCTTCGAATCCTTCTCTTGGGAAGGGCCGGATTCGTTCATGACTTTTCTTGTCACGTCCTTACATTGTGGAGAGATTCGAGCCTTCGACTGTGTTGATTGAGGATGCCAGATATCCTGGTCTTTACTGGACATATTTCCTTGTTTGGTAGTCTTGATATCCTTCAGTTGAGGCTGAAAAGATATGATAGTTTTTGGTTTCCTTTTTCTTGTCCTTTGATTCAACATTATCTCTTTTGGTTCAGACATCAACAACTCCTTTGATTCAACATATCTCCTTTGGCTTAAACATCATTAGCTTCTTTCTTTTGACAGCTTCTTGACAATTTTCTTTACTTTTGTTGATACCTTGATTTCTGCAAATCATTGTATATAGGTTGTCATCATTGAAACTTAGATTTAAACTTAACAACTTTAACCCATATTTTCTTCTGAACATGTACTCAAATTTTGTCACTTTATTTTCTTCAAATGGATTCAATTTTAGGTCAGATTCTTGAATGAACTAAACCTTAGAGAAGAAAATATAACGAATTTCTTCATATGTTTCTCGAAATTTTGAGTTGATAAATATTGTTATAATTTCATGAGCATCAAATGTGGTGGTCGTATGGTAGTAGCTGGGGTGGTGGAGGAAAGAGAAAAAATGATGAGATTATGATTGGAAAATGAAGTTGAAGTGGGGTTTTTCGACTTTGCTAATTGTTTTGAGCAAAAAAGAAGGGGAAGAAAAAAAGATAATCTATTGAATGCCTTCTCCCAACAATTCGCCGCCACCACCGGAGAAGAGCACGATGATGGGTGATGAAGGCCGGATTATGTGGAGCATCAAATTACTTAGACCATATGTAAATGCAAACGGGTTTTATATGGGTTTGGGTGTGAATGAAGGCTATCGGGTCTGCGCTGAATGGGTCAAGTAAATGGGCAGATGGTTAGACTGTTTAATATCATGTCACGTGTTCTACAAAAAGGCTTCGTCAGTCCTGAGGGCAAAAATATTAAAATGGGTAACTGTAAGGGTGGATAGTGAAGGAAAGTATAACGGAGGGTACGAATAACTAATTTTCGATAATAATAGAGGGACAAATCTACCCCTTTTTCGTTTCTTAAGTTAATTCTACCAATAGTTCTAACCCTAGTAGAGAAGCTTCTTTTCTGACTAAGAAGAGTGGAAAAAAGGAAGGGGAAAAGTCTGATAAGCACATTCTTAAATTCCTTTTCCCCAAGTTCAGTTTAAGGTTATATGGGCAATTCTAATTGGTACCCACCCAATTAAAACTAGTGAAGCACAAAACTGAATAAGTAATGAAAATGTCCAAGAACAATTAAGCAAAAGATATTTAATTACATTAATTAAGCTAAATTGTTCATCACAATGTCATGGCTAGAGCTATGGGGTGTTATTGACTTATTGGTACTCAGATCTTAGCCTCTTGAAGCGTATTCACTTAGGGGTCGTTGGGTGAGAGGTATTAGAAAAAATAATGCAAGCATTAGTTCTATACATTACTAATACATCGTTTGGTACTTTTTTTCAACCCGTGTATAATTAATACTACTTGTATTAGTTATACATCATACTTGGCATTATCCTATGCATAAGTAATGTATCGAAAACCATGACATTAGTAATACCAATGCTATTAATGCATGCATTAGCATGGTTAAAGAGAAATTGTCCTTAAAGTCCTTTAAAGCTAGAGAATATGGAGGGTATTTTTGTAAAACAACTATTTTTCTTAAAAATTATGCAATGCATTATCATTTTAATATACCACACCAAATAGTAGATAAGAAATAATATCTGCATAACTAATACTTGCATAAATAACCCATGCATTACTAATCTATGCATTACTAATACACATTATTCCGTACTATTCTTATACACCCTACCAAACGACCCCTTAAGACTCAATTCACAACACTCGGATCAACCATTTTTATAAGATTATTATTTAAAAAGAATGATCGCTCAACCTTCATTTTACTGCACCAACGTTATTGATGATCGTGATATTTAGATAAAGTTAAGTACGTTGATGCAATAAAGTTAAAATTGAGTAACAGTTGGTGAAATTACCTGTATAAATAATATTTCAATATAAACTAAAATTTCATATAAATGTACATGTTTACAAAAGTTTAACGGCCAAATACTCGTAAGAAAAGTTTTAGAGAGGAAAGAGCTAATCAAATACTTATCCAACTATATATCTAATGAAATAAAGTCCAAAAAACGATTTAATAACCTTTCTAAAAAAAACAATTTTCATCCGAGATGACGCCAAAGAGACAGGTGACTGCCGTGCCACCAATTATGGGCACAAAACACAAATAGGTGGAAGAGAATGTACTACTTGTCCGCAAATTTAAGGCAAATATTGCAGGTGTTACATTAATGTAACTGCTTCCTTATCCTACTCTCTCTTCTTTGGCTATCGTATAAATACATACTATCTATTTATAATATGTTTTTCAAAATTACTTCTCAACCTTTCTCGTCTTTCCCCATCCTCACCAACCCATCCCACACACTCACCCACCTAACCCCCTCCATGCCTACCTATCCAAATCCCTCTCTTCATAAAGGTTTTTTTTCTTTAATTTTTTTTTTCCGTCAGTACTCACCCTATTGCCTCACCCTCCCTCCCCCCGCAATTTTTTTTTTTTTTGGTAATTACAAATTTTTATTTTTCCGTTTTTCAGCACCCCCACCCCTCACCCTCTGCCCTCCTCCACTCCCTCACAAAAGGATTTTTGTTTTTACTTTTTTTTTTTTTGTAATTTTAAATTTTTGTTTTTTTCATTTTTCTGCACACATCCCCCTCCCCCCCTAAAATTTTTTTTTGTTGCATATTTTCAGTTTTAGTTTTTTCATCTTTCGATTTACAAGTTCGAAAGTATACAAGTTCTAAAATTATGAATTCGAAGGTTTATATGTTTGGAAGTTTACGAGTTCGAAATTTGGCGGTTTTGAAAGTTTAGCGATTCACAATTTTATGAAATTTGTGAGTTCTGAAGGTTATGGCTTCATGTTTATTCTATTTAAATTATTTATGAATAATATTGAGAAGCTATTTTCTTTTATTTTGCGTACCAAACACAAAAAAATAAATAAGATTACTACTTATTTTCTAAGAAAATTTTTTGTTGGAACATTTTTCGTTATACCAAACACACCCTTAGACAGTTCTTTTTAATCTAGAAATGGTTTCACCAGCTAAACCCCCAAAACCTTGCCAAGATTAGGCTGTCCGCTGGCGATTTCATTTTATTGTCTTCTACCTACAGCGACTTCCGACCTAAGATGCCGCCATCTAAAGGCAAAGGGAAGAATAAAGGTAAAGGGAGCTCCAAAACTACAAAGAGCAGATAACTCCAGCTGACCCAACAAACTCCGACTTGTATTTCCCAAGAGAAATCATCTCTAACGTCCTTTCCCATCTCCCGTTAAGATCCTTTTACGGTTCAGGTGCGTTTGCAAGCAATGGAGAAACCTCATTTCTAAGTCCAACTTCATCGCCGCCCATTTCCGCCATTCCTCTACTTTGCAGCCCAGCGGTTTATCCATTCTTATACACACCCGCCATTACGAGACCTCTGACCATGCACTCGCATTGTACAACCGGCGTGATGAATCAGTTGTCGAGCTGGACAACCCTTATCCTTGCTTATTTCCCAATATGTTCATTGCGGGTCCTGTCAATGGCATTGTGTGCCTTTCTCAGCCACCTTGGGGTGATGTCATTACTCTTTGGAACCCAGCTATGAGTCAGTCTAGGATTGTGCCGCTTTTGGGGAACAAACCCGATAAGAGAGTGCACTGTAGGGTATCTATTGGATTGACTTTTGATCCCTTAGAAAATGATTTCTTGATCTTGAGAATCTTTTGTGAGGGTTGCATTTACTGAGCCAAACCATGTTGAAATATGTTCAACCAAGAGTTTCAGATGGAAGAAGCTTAAAAATGAGTTGGTTTTTGATATTGTTAGCTATACTTCCCTTGGGATCGTTAAATGGGTGCCTTATTGGTTGGCTTATATACATGATGAATTTGGGTCGCGTACAGTGTTGGTGCGCTTTGATGTGGGTAGAAAAGTTATCCAGATTATACCATATCTAGAAACTGGAGAAAGCACTAAGCTAGATGTTGCGGTTGTGGAGGATTCAATTGGTATGTTAGCATGGGAGGAAAAAGACAAATCATATATTGATGTTTGGGTAATGGATGAAGAGGATGCTTGGAATATGAAGTGCAAGGTAGGACCGTTTTTCGGGTTTGACAGAATTGTGGGTTGTTTAGGAATGGTGACATAGTTGTTGAGAATGAAAACGGGGTGCTGTTGTTTGATCCAATGACTAGTTTAGTTAAGAAAAAATTCAGCATTGATAATGCTAAGACGGGTTCGTATGTGATTTTTGACTATTCTGAGAGCCTAGTTCTGATAGAAGGGATGCTACCAGTGAAGAAGCAAGATCCTAGAGATAAATTTGCACGCAAAAACCTCTTAAGTTTGGTAATTAAGACATCATTATACTATAGTTTAAGTTACTGTGTTCTTGCTTTGTGTTGATTGTCAACTCCCCACTTTTAGATTTTGTTGAATTGTCGTTGCTTCAGAAATTTTCATATCTTATGTGCACATGTATATGTTGTACATGCAGTTGGTGGACTGAGCACTCTGATTCTAATGTCTTAATTTACTATATAAATAACTCTATTGATTACTTTAGTTAATTTCGTGCAATTGGTTGGGATGCTTGCACTGCTGCTAATTTGAACTTCTTTCAATAGCATTGGTAAGCCCCAACACATCTACTTGTGGGTTGTAAGAAAACTGCTTTGTGAGCTAGTCGAGATGCACGCAAGCTTGGACGAATACCACATATATTATGGAAACATTGGTCCAAGGAGTTTTATTGATCTCAGCCCAAATACCCAATCTTGTAACTGATAATTAGAATTCTTGGTTGCCTGACCCAAATTACCCTTCTCAGACAAAGAGTAATCTTCATAGGTCTGAAACGCAACCAGCAATGGCTGCTATAAATGATATTGATCATTCACCAGTTTTTAAGTCACTCCTGCTAGAAAAGTTAAATTGTAGGACAAGGTATTGTAGGTATTGTGTGCATTGCATTGTTAATATATATGCTATTGGTTAAGGTGATATAACTCCTGATATTAAACTTACCAAGTTGTTTTTTATCTTGTTTGTGCTTGTTGTTTTTGGGGTTTATCGATATTTTTCTTACTAGGATGGTTAGTTATGTGCTTGGTTTGCAAGTAAATTATCTGTTAAGGATGATGTTTTATAATTCAATACCACACAAGAGGAGGGTGATTTGTGTGGTGTCTAATTTTTCGCGTGCATAGATTATAGAAGGACCTGGTTCTTCTGTGTGTTCCAACTACTACTGTTGCGTAATAATAAATACAGAAATTAAAGAACACAAGTATTTTACGTGGAAAATAGTCGGCTCAAAAGGTGAAAAAACCACGACCTACTACCCAGTAGGATTTTCTTCAAACACTTCACTACAATTCTGAGCCAACAACAAAGTTTACAAACTCTTGCAAACCTAAGGATTAACTCTAACCCTTATAGCAACACGCCACAAAGTGTTGCGACTACGTCAAGTTAACTCTAACTTGAAAGATACAACTCTGATACCTAGTACAATGTGCTTCTAAGAAAGCTGAAAGGTACAACTCAAAACGCTTACTACACTTTGAACTAGAAATAAAGAAAGACACATAAAACTCTTTATGGAGTTGGTTCTTCAATCTGGTTCGTGTAGCTTCAGGATCGCACTCTTAAATCTCACAGGAATTGCTCACAAAATACCTTGCTATTTTGCTCTCAATTCGTTCTTAACTTCAGTATGTGTGCATCACCTATAAAAGAGAACAACACTGATATTTATAGAGTTAGTAAATAAAGATTAACTAGAATTCTGATGCTACTCTTCCTTGGTGGAAGAGTTCTAGTTGATTTCAACTTCTAACTCCTTCCTTATCTTGGATAGTGTTCTCTTTGATTAAGGAGTTCTTCTCCTTATCAATTATGCAACCTTTTAGATCAGGAGATATCAAATATACCAATTTAATCTTATCTCCTTCACGTGCATCCCACATGCTCGAATCTGCCCGTTTCTATGCACACAAAGGATGGACCTGGTTCATGCCTGAGTTCCTTTGTCAGTCTTCAAAACTAACCTTTACTTGGGCCAACAAATTCTCCCTTTTTGATGATGACAAACTATGTGCTTTTCATAAGCTTAGGCCCTGTTTCAACTCAGCTCAACACCAACACAATGTTAGAAATATTTTTCCTTTTTATCACTTATCATCAAGGACCGGGTACATTAGGTTATAAACATCACTTGTTCAAAGCTAAATAACACTTGTTTAAAGCACATCCTAATTATTTTCCCCCTTTTGGCATCATCGGAAAGTTGCATAAAAATGTGAGATAACCAGATTTTAAAGCTTACTCATGACCACTGGGGCTACTTCAAATGCAATCATGGATTAATCATCATAGATCAAGCTAAGAATTTTAACCATCAAAGAAATATAAACAAACAATTAGAGCAAAAGACAGTGAATTTCATTGATGATTGATAAGATTCTACCATAAAGCATAAGAAGAAATAGAAATACTAGAAACATGAGCAAAAGAAATAAAAAGTCCCGAACTGGGTCACTGGTTAATATACACTAGGTTAGGAGGCTTAAGGCTGGGAAGGTCCAGGTGCTTGGTTTTTGGCTTGGAGAAGTTTCAACATATCTTGAAGAATGCCATCATTCTTCTCCTTTTCTCTTGCCAGCTCAGTTCTGAGAGTATCTCTCTTAGTCTCCACCTCTGCCAACCTCTTCTTCAGCCTCTCAATCTCAGCATCCTTAGCCCCACGTTCTAGCACCAAGGCTCTGACCTTGCTATTCACTGGTACCTTCTTGGATGAACCAGGTTCTTTAGGAGTGGCATTGACTTCATAATCGTAAGCAAGCAGAGTATTAACCACAAAATGATCCTTTCTTGTACTAATCTCCCACTTCTTCATAGGTACCTTTAAATGTGCAAGTACAATTGTGAGAATGAAGCCATAGGGAATGACATAAGTTTTGGTGTCATTGATAACCCTATCAGTAGGTCTGCGAGGGTTTCCTGTTCAGATGGAACAGGTTCATCTATATTTTTCCCAAGTTGAACCAACCCCTCAGCAGCTTCGCTAGATCTGCTTCCCTATGTTTTGCTCACACTCTCTTCTATTTTAGTAAATTCCTCTCCCCAAACAACCATTGCCCCAGTTTCTTTTGTTAGACCAACAAAAGTGGTGAAGAATCAGCCACTCTTGTACCCTTTCCCCTCACAGTACTTCTAGCAACCTTGCTCTATTTTTCTTTTCCCTTTTTATTTTTACCACCAACTTCTCCATATTTTGTAGTCTCAACACCTGCTATAGATCCTACCAGTACAAATCTATTCTCCAAATTTGCAGCAATTTCAGAAATTGTCTCAGGAGTAACTTTAGAATCAGAAGATACTTGTTCAGTTTTGGAATACCTACTTTCTTCCCCCTTAGTAGCAGACTTAAATGAATTTTCAGATTTCTGGGATTCTTCTCCCTACCTGCTTTCAATTGCTTGTTTATTTTCTTGATATGTTCTCCTTCAGCGACGATCTTACGAGCCATCGTCTTTACTCTACTTTTCTTAGAGATTGGTGTGTTTGAAGGAGTGGTAGAAGGTGTGGAAGTGGTTTCCTATGGTGGTGATGAAGGATTTTCAGAGGTGTTCGACATATCTGGGCTAGGGTATGAAAGAGAAAAGAATTAGATTGTGTTTGGAAGATGGAAGAAGAATGAGAGTTTTTGACGTCTTGAGAGAGATGAAGTAAGAAATACACTAAAGCTGATCAATATACAAAGGAATAATTGATGGGGTAACTACAACTTTTCAGACTCTCAGAAGTTTAATCAAACTAAAATTCAGTTTTGAAGAGACGTTGGAGTGTATCCCTAGAATCTAGCACTTCAATTCGGTTGAGACTCTTTTGAACAGAACTGATTCACTTGTAACGGATAAGTCCAAAATGAGTTTGGAATTAGGTAGGACTCTGCTCATGATCCAAATATAATTATCTCAAATTATGCGGAGTGTAGAAAACATACCTATTTATCTTGATGAACCAGGTTCTTCACTGAAAATTCTCTTGTGTAAGTCTAAATTTGCCAAAACAGATAAAATATCATTAGAGATTAATGAGTCATTTTAGCACATGGCACAGGAGTATACTGTTGAAAGTATGAGACTGAGCAAGATTTAGTCTAATTATAACAAAATTTACAGACTTTCTAACCAATTTTTTTTTTCAAATAAATTTTTTCATTTTTTTTCGTTAAACTTTGAACTTGTTCTTTAAGATGATATTAATCATCCCTAATTCCAACCTGTTCCTCTCAAAGTGAACTCTACTTAAGGCTTTTGTTTCTGAAGACCCATTTTGTGCCACTAGATGTCAAACTCGACTCCTTTCGAATTGGTTGAGTTTATCTTGCATTGCATTTACCCAGTCTGTATCCTGCAAAGGCTCAACAACATTTCTAGGTTGAATAGGAGATAAGAAAGCATCAAAAGCACAAAGATTCTTTAATAAAGATCTAGTTTTGATTCCAGAGGCTGGGTCAATAATTATATTTTCAATGGGATGAGAACTTTTATACTCATAAGATTTCACAACCAACTGGTTTTCCCTTGATGTTCTTTCAATGGTTTGTTGTTGTGGAACAGGTTTATGGACAAGTTCCATCAAGGTTTAAGATTCAGTTCCTCCTTGTTCAGTTCCCCCTGTCAGGGTTCCCTGAGTAGAAGAATGTGTTCCATCACCTGTTCCTTCTTCTGGTGCAGCTTTAGTTTGGGCTGTGATTTCATTTAAATTTCTTACCAGCCCAATTGCTTCTTCTTCATGTTCCTGTCTCTCAGAAAGAATGTTAGTTTCATCAAAAATTACATGTACACTTTCTTCTACACACATAGTTATTTTGTTATAGATCTTATAAGCTTTACTATGTGAAGAATATCCCAAGAATACTCCCTTATCACTTCCGGGATCATACTTACCTAGCGAGTCTTTTCCATTATTGTGCACAAAGCACTTGCATCCAAATGCCCTAAGATGGATATATTTGGCTTTCTCCCTTTAATTGACTCATATGAGTCTTCTCAACAAGAGGTCTGGTCATGCACCTATTTATGATGTAACATGCAGTATTCACAGCTTCTGCCCAGAAACTATGAGGCGGTTTACTAGAAAGAAGCACGGTCCTAGCCATTTCTTCCAATGTCCTATTCTTTCTTTCAACTAAACTATTTTGTTGGGGAGTCCTAGGTACAGAAAAGTTATGATTTATGCCATGTACATCACAAAATTCAGCAAATTTAGCATTTTCAAATTCAGTACCATGATCAGACCTAATTGATGCAAGTTGATTACCTAGTTATTTTTGAGTTTTTCTAACAAAGGAAATGAACATGTCGAATGCTTCATTTTTAGATGTCATAAATAGTGTCCAAGTAAACCTAGAGTAATCATCAACAAGCACCATAACATATCTCTTACCACCTCTGCTCAGAGTTCTTATTTGTCCACAAAGATCCATATAGACCAGTTCCAACGTTCTGGTGGTACTTACTATTTTCTTTCTTTTGAAGGAGGGTCTTACCTGCTTCCCCCTTGTACAAGCCTCACAAACTTTGTCTTCCCTGAACTTAATGTTAGACAGTCCTATCACCAAGTCCTTGGAGACTAGTTTGTTGAGTTGACTTAGACTGGCATGTCCAAGTCTTTTGTGCCAAAGGAGGGGATCATTATCCAACACACTTAAGAAGGTAAGTTCATTTTCTGAAAGTGTGGACATATCTACAATGTAAATATTGTTTACTCTTTTTCTTGCAAAACAATCTTGTCAGTGGTAAGATTTATCACAAAAGATTTGGTAGTGGTGAATGCTACCAAGTTATCTCTATCACACAATTGTGATACACTGATTAGGCTGTATTTTAGGCCATCTATCAAGTATACATTCTTAATAGAGTGAGAATCAGTCTTACCTACCTTTCCAACCCCAATGATCTCACCTTTCTTCCCATTTCCAAAGGAGACATTACCTCCTTTGAGGTCCTCAAGTGAAAGAAACTGGTTCTTGCTACCTGTCATATGATTTGAGCAGCCACTATCTGTGTATCATATTTGGCTGCTCCCCTTCACTTGGACCCGCAAAAGGAAATCAAGGAAATCACTTGGCCCATTCTGGTAGCCTACTTTTCCCTTGAACAAATATTTTATTCTTTTGACTAGCCTTTTCTTTTGCATTACATTCACTTTTACAGTTACCAGTCTTACCACAGTGTGTGCAGATTCTGTTACTCAGGAAGTGTGAGGTACTTGCTTTTGGGATCCTACTTAGGTGCAGGGGTCCCGTAGACAAGTCCTCTCTTATTGCTACTATGGTGTTCATGTAGCCATGCAAGTGCATTGGAGGACCTATTCCATTTACAGATTCTGTCTAGCTCGTGCTTAACCTTGCTTAGATCCTCCTTAAGGACTCTTATCTGCTCATCTCTTTTGTACAGCTCGTCTTTCATTTTTCCTAGGTTTTCTTCTAATGTGAGTTGTGTGTGATCAACTTTCTTTTTACCTGTTCCTAATTTCAGTTTTACATTTTCAAATCTTAGCTCTAGGACAGTGGTGTCAAGTTCATGAACCTGGTTCTTTAACTCAACATTTTTACTATCACTTTCACTAGCCCGAAGTTCCAGATTTTTCCACTTAGCTTTCAAAATCACACACTCCTTGGACAATTGTTTCTTTTCATTGTTTAGATCCTCAGATTCATCAATGAAATCCATGAGTAACTCAAATAGCCTTTCTTTAGACATAAATTTAATCTTGTCTTTGAGATGAATTATACTTACCTCAGATTCCTCATCGGATTCTCCAATTTTCATAAGTAATTGTTCATCTCCATCTTCATCCTCTGAATCTTCATCTGAGCTTTTTCCCCAGGCAGCAACCATAGCCTTTTTTTTATCCTTTGTTCTTCTTGGGTTGAACCTGTTCCTTCGTTTAGCTCTTTCCTTCTATTCAATTTCCCATTGAGGGCCGTTTTTGATGTGGTGATCAGTCTTGCCACACTTGTAACACCCCTCATTGGTTTGTTTTTCAGAAACCCTTGGTTTGTTGTAGCTTCCACTTCTTGAAGGACTCTTTCCTCTCATTAGTTACTTCTTGAAGTCCTTTGTGATCATAGCCATTTCATCTTCATCTAGATCAGATCCTTCAGTGATTTTGAGTGCCAAGCTCCTTTCCTTCCCGGGTACATCCATCTTCTTGGTTTGACTTTTGTTGTAGTTCTTCTTGTCATGAACCTGTTCCTTCTTTCAAATTTCTCCTTTTTCCACTCGACTTTACACATAGGACAGTTCTTGATCATGTGGTTTTTTTACCACATTTGAAGCATCCATCAGTCATCTACAAGTGATCTCTTTTCCTCTCCTTCCACAAAGAATAATAGTGATCATTGAATAGTGGTGGCCTAGTGGTGGATTGCTCTTTACACTTTTCAAGTAGCAGACTCATCTTGATTTTTTTCTAAGGTGTTAGCCTCTTCAAGGATAACCCGCTCTGATACCAATTGATGTTTTATAATTCAATACCACACAAGAGGGGAAGTGATTTGTGCGGTTTCTAAATTTTCGCGTGCATAAATTATAGAAGGACCTAGTTTTTCTATGTGTTCCAATTACTACTGTTGCAGAATAATAAATACAGAAAGTATAGAACACAAATATTTTACGTGGAAAGCACCCGGCTCAAAAGGTGAAAAAACCACGACCTACTACCCAGTAGGATTTTTCCCCAAACACTTCACTACAACTCTGAGCCAACAACAAAGTTTACAAACTCTTGCAAACCTAAAGATTAACTCTAACCCTTATAGCAACACGCCACAAGCTGTTGCGACTACGTCAAGTTAACTCTAACTTGAATGATACAACTCAGATACCTTGTGCTTCTAAGAAAGCTGAAATGTACAACTCAAAACGCCTACTACATTTTGAACTAGAAATAAAGAAAGACACATAAAACTCTTTATGGAGTTGGTTTTTCAATCTGGTTCGTGTAGCTTCAGGATCGCACTCTTAAATCTCACATGAATTGCTCACAAAATGCCTTGCTATTTTGCTCTCAATTCGTGCTTAACTTCAGTATGTGTGCATCACCTATAAAAGAGAATAACACTGTTATTTATAGAGTTAGTAAATAAAGATTAACTAGAATTCTGATGCTACTCTTCCTTGGTGGAAGAGTTCTAGTTGATTTCAACTTCTAACTCCTTCCTTATCTTGGATAGTGTGCTCTTTTATTAAGGAGTCCTTCTCTTTATCAATTATGCAGCCTTTTCAATCAGGAGATATCAAAATAGACCAATTTAAGCTTATCTCCTTCACGTGCATCCCACATGCTCGAATCTGCCCGTTTCTATGCACACAAGGAATGAACTTGGTTTATGCCTGAGTTCCTTTGTCTGTCTTCAACACTAACCTTTATTTGGGCCACCAGAGGAGTATTAAAAGTGGGAGTTCACATGATCCTAGTTCTTATATTTATTGATGTTAAGAAGTGGAGAATGAGGATAAGAATGAAGGTGGTGCTGGCATTGGGTGTTGTCGTTCTATGTATTGGAATTGGGGTTTCTGTTATATATTTTTTCTAGAAGCTTCAGTGGTTAAATGCATTTTATTTGTCAGTTATGACAGTTACAACAGTCGGGTATGGTGATAGATTTTTTTTTGATAAGGTGGTGATAGAGCATTCATATCAATGGACGGTCGTATCTTTGCATCGATTTTGTTGCTTGTGTCTACACTTGCAGTTACTCGAGCCTTCCTTGATTTGGCTGCAGCCAGAGTAGATAAACATATATCCAGAACTGTATTCCCTGGTCTTGGTGCCTTTTGGCTTTTGAGCTGGACTATGAATTAATAATGAAAAATGTTAAATACTAAAAGAAGAATAAATGGAACCTAGAAGTCAGCAATAGGTCATTTTTGTCATAGAGAAGTAGTAATAACATATCGATCTCCAGCAACCATAAAGCTATGATACCTTTTACATTCTTATCAAGGGAAACTTAGAAAATCTCTAATCCTTGATATTTGAGCTATGGTTACTTGACGAAGTGAGTAGTAGATGAGACCATTATTTTTTCATTTAATGGCAAGATATTTGCAGTTATTCGTTTGAAGACATCATGAATATGTAGAAAATGTACCCTCCTTGAATGCCTCCTTTTTTATCTCCCTCTTTACTGGTGAAAGTATTAGAATTTTTGTTGCCTGCAGTGTCTTGCTTGATTTGTCTATCATGTTGATCAATGAATTAACTTATCATGATTTTGGCATCTCTAGACCATATATTATATACTGTATGGTACAGAGAGAAGTTAACTCATAAAAAGATATTCTGAGAAACTTACAAACATATCTTTTTTTATTATGCAGGGCTTGCTTTAACTTTACAGAGACAACCCTCTCGTGAACTTGGCTATCTAGTTTGCACGAAAAGGGCCCTCTTTCCCCCCTTTTGTTGGCTAACCTCAGAGATAGATGAAAAACTTTTTGACATCTTTTTAGTTGGTAGGTAGCGTGTATGTAGTTTCTGCTTTAATCTGTTTTACATCCATGTGATGTTTATACTGGAAGGTTCTAATTCTGATAATATAACTAGTTGATCAGATTGTTCAACTACTTTCTATCCCGTATTTTTCCTCACCAAACTAGTGCTTTATTAATCTATGGTGAATTCATGTTTGTATCCAATACTTTTTGAGTTTTATCACTTCATAACATCTTTATTTGTGTGTTCCCTTTGAGTTTTCTTCACTCAATTTATATTTCTTTTTCTTAGTTTTTTCTGGTTCATAATTTTGTGTTTAGGTGAATTCTCCGTTCTGTTGCTTTTCAACTTATTTGTCAATAAGTTTGTTCTTACAGCTGCGTGTGGGAAGGAAGAGCCTGATAGTAATTAAATTTTGGATTACCATTCAATTCTCTGCTTGTGAAACATGAACTCAACTTTCACTGCAGAGATACAGATGGAAATATAGTCTCAAAAATAATTTTAAAACCTTTCAATTTTTAATTTTCATCGGAGATTATGTCAAACAGACAGGTAGCTGCCGTGGTCTCCAAGTCTGGGCGAAAAATACAAATACAGAGAATGTGCGACTTGTCCTTGAGTCGAGGCAAAGATTGTAGGTGTCACATTAATTTAGCTACTTATCATAATCTCTACTTTGGCTATCAGATAAATGGATTTTGAATTAATATTTTTACCGAATATTTTATTTTATTTTATTAAAATCTAAGATATAATACATAGTAACCCATTTAAAATATATTTTTCACTTATGATCCCCACAGATTATTTTCACAAAAATTATTACAGAATCTGTTAAACTAGTCATCAACAAATTACTGATCATGCACTCTCACTGTACAAATAGCGTGATGAATCATTTGTCAAGCTGGACAACCCTTATCCTTGCTTTTTTCCCAATATGTTCGTAGTGGGTCTTGTCAATGGCATTGTGTGCCTTTTCAGAAAGCTTCAGGTGATGTTCTTACCCTTTAGAACCCAGCTATGAGGCAGTATATATAGGATGGTTCGGGGAACAAACCTGATGAGGGAGAGCACTGTTGGGCATCCATCAGTTGGAATTTGATCCCCATGAGAATGATTTGTTGATCTTGAGAATCTTTTGTGTTGTGCCAGGAACTACAGTCCCGAACGATGTGGAAATGTGGTCGACTAAGAGTGAGCTGGTTTGTAGTATTATTTGCTATACTTGCCTTGCGATTGTTAAAGGGGTTCCTTATTGGTTGGCTTTTATAAATGATGAATTTGGGCTGCGTACAATGTTGGTTCTCTTTGATGTGGGTAAAAAAGTATTAGAGAAGTTACCTATGCCAGGAATCCGAGAGGTGTCTCATCAACGTCTTGTGGCCATAGAGGATTCTATTGGTTTGTTAACTCGGGAGGAAATAGACGAATGCTATATTAGTGTTTGGGTAATGGATGAAGAAGATGGTTGGAGTAAGAAATGCAAGGTAGGACCGTTATTTGGGTTTGATAGAATTGCGGGCTGTTTGAGGACTGGTGACATTGTTGTTGAGAATGAAAATGGACTGTTGTTCTTTGATCCAGTGACTAGTTCAGTTAAAGCAAAACTGAGTGTTGTAATGCTAATAAGGGTTCATATGATATTTCCAACTATCCGGAGAGCCTACTTATGATCGGAGGGATGCTACCAGTTAAGAAGCAAGCTAAAGATAAATTGGCACGCCAAAACCTCATAAGGTTCATAAATATATATTCTTGCTTTGTTTGATAGTCAACTCCCACTTTTAGATGTTGTCATTGCTTCAGAAGTTTTCTTATGTTATGTGCATGTATGTGGTATACAATCACTTGGTATATTGACTCTGATGTGTTAATTTACTATGTGAACTAACTCTATTGATTACTTTTGTTAATTCTGTGCAATTGGTTGATATGCTTGTGCGTCACTGCTGTTTCTAGCTTCTTGTTTTGTTGTCACAGAAAATTAGGTGATATCATATCGATCTCCAGCAACAGTAGAGCTATGATACCTTTTACATTTTTAGCTAGGGAAACTTAGAAAATCTCTAATCTTTGATACCTGAACTGTGTTTGCTTAGTCTTCTTGTTTTTGGATGTGTTCACCAGTTTTTGTTCCTTGACAGAGTGAGTAGTAAGACGAGACAATTGTTTCTCCAGTTATTCAATAGCAAGATACTTTCAGTTATTCATTCGAAGACATCAAGACTATCTGGAATAGCTACTCGATCTCCTTGAATTCCCCCTCTTCTCTTCCCTCTTTACTGATAAAAGTATTAGAAGTTTCATTTTAATTATACAACTCTTAGTTTCCTCCTTGGTTAATTTGTCTAGCAATATTTGGTCAATGAATTGACTTAGCATCTTTAGACATATATAATATACTGTATAGTGTGGAGTATAATAAGTGATGCCAGGGACTGTACGAAAGGTGCTTCTAGGAGGAAAATGATTTATACGTACCGAAGTAACTCCTTTAGTACTATGTGGATAATATGGAAACAGAGATAGAGATGTTTGATGGAGTACAAAATTTGTTTATACACATTAGTGGAACAGTTTTTTTCTTTCAATATTCTTGGAGTATTTCTAGTATTCTAGTTATCGTTGATGACCGGATGCTGCTATTCGTAAAGAAACATGCTTTCTTGTAGAATTTTTTGTAAATATTTTTGTTCTTCAGATATTCATGGAGTTCTTCCAATATTCAAGTCAGTGTTGATGCTTTCAGTAAAGAAATATGCTTTCTTGTAGGATTTCTACCTTTTTCATACATCTTCTATGTTGGATTTTCTCACTAAATCAATAAAATTTAACTCATAAAAAGATATTATGAGAAACTTACATTTATTTTTTTATTGTTCTGCAGGGATTGCCTTAACTTTGTAGAGACAAACCTCTCATGAACTCAGCTATCTAGTTTGCACGAACGACGCCCTGTTTGCCCCCTTTTTCGCGAACCTCAGAGATGGATGAAAACTTTGTCATCTTTTATAGTTAATAGGTGGCGTGTATGTAGTTTCTGCCCTGGCTGTTTTACAACGAGTCCAGAACCTAAATTTAATTTTTTTTATCAAGTAGGACAGAAATAAGTGTAAAAAAATAAGAATGACCATTCTATATATAGTGCTCTTTTAAAGAACTATACTTTAGCGGAGTTTTGGCCGTTAAAGTATAGCGCTCTTTAAAAGAGCGCTATACATATATAACGCTAATGTAACCGCGCTATACATGTTTGTGGGCCAACCAATAAGTCTCATGCGTTTAACTGACATAACAATAATTCAAACGGGTATAACGCCCTTTAAAAGAGCGCTATACCTCAAAAAATTTCAGCCTCTCGAGCTAGGCATTGCCTTATTTAAAGGCGTTAGGATTTTACAAAAATCCATTCAAAAAATATTCTAACTTCCGTTCAAACTTTTCTTCTTGTTAAATTCTCAAGAATTTTTTCATAATGTCTGAAGAGCGAAAAATAAGGGTTTCATTATATTGGGGGGGGGGGGTGAGGTTGTGGTGGCGAATAAATCTGTGAGCTATAGTTTATCTCCATAGTGTCATGTTAAATTTCCACTTACAATGGAGTACGATAGATTCGTATCGTTGTTATGTAATAAAATGAGTGTGAGGAAACGTTCGGTGAACCTTAAAGTAACCGGAAGATATTCGTATTCCGTCACTCCGCAAGGAGTTGCTTGTTACGTTGAGTTTAACATCGACGATGATGAAACTTTGAGGGATTTTTCGAGGACTCCGGATGAATACCGAAAATTTCTTGTAATAAAAATGTTGGAAATGTAGGTCAAGGTTAAAGACGTTCCAAATAATGAGGTTGTGCATAGTAGGGATAACCCCCAGACATCGGGTGGTTATTATGGAGCAGTTTTTGCCGGACACGTTCCGGATGAAAGAATTTTCCTTGATTTAAACTTATCACCACCGGCGAATGAGCAAGGAAGAAATAATTTCTCTCCTGCTTTACATAATCCACAAGACGAGTGGTAAAATTCAATTTTCCTTTGTGTTATGATGTATATTTTGTTGTATTGAATTTGTATTAACGCTCATATATTCCACAGGGGGTACCGGCCAGATATGA
>ML404307.1:39599-62807 GCA_005239525.1 Nicotiana knightiana | reverse complement strand
TTTGTAAGGCTAATATACAGAAACATAGTTAAGGTTTTAGGTTGGGGTTTCGTGAAAATGGATAAAAGAAAGTGGTAGTGCCATTTGTTTGCCATGGTCATTCACGTCCAGTGATTGATTTGTTCTATAGCCTAGTTACCAATGATGGGTTATTCCTCATTAGCGTCAGCAAAGGTATGTTAAAGCTATTCCTTCTTTCTCTTGGCATGATCCAAGTAACGATACGTAAACATAATGCTATTCATAAGTATTTCTACTCTTAGAAATTAAGGATGTCTATGTTATTTATTCTTGTAAAATAATACTCAAGCATGTCTAAGTATGTCCCTAAGTCCCTATTGAGGTATATGATAGAGATGTTAATATATATAATATAGTGGTACATGTACATGAATCTTCATGCATTTACCACTGTGCTACGGTCGGCCAGGCAATTACCACCGGTTGGGCAGTTATGTATTATTATTTACCACCAGTCAGGCAGTCATGCATTTACCACCGAGCTACGGCCTGTTGGGCAGTTATACATTTACCTCCGAGCTACGGCTGGTTGGGAAGTTATACTTTTACCACCGAGCTACGGCTGATTGGGCAGTTATACATTTACAAGCGAGCTACAGCTGGTCGGGAAGTTATGCATTTACCGCCGTGCTACGACTGGTCGGGCAGTTACTACTGATCAATTGGACAGTCATGCATCATACAATATGGATAATAGATTCAAAGAGAAGTACAAGTATGCGTATACGATGGCACTTCAGAGATTCAGGTTGATTCTAATATGTCTTTAATTAATGTTGACTTATTGTTATGTTTCAGTTCTACCTTACATACTCAGTACATTATTCGTACTGACGTCTTTTTATTGAGGACACTGCATTCATGCTTGCAGGCATAGATAATCATATTGTTGAGCCCTCATGCTAGACGAGGTTAGAATTCAGCGAATGATCGATAAGACTCCACCTCATCCGGAGTGCAGCCGAGTTTATAAGTCATCGTGTTAGAGTTTTGCTACAGACTTATGGGTAGGCCGGTACCCTATCCCATTTGATGTCAAATAATCTTAGAGTCTTTTTAGATAGAGGTTCATTTTGTAGAGTATGTCAGAGGACTTGACGACCCATATGTATTCATGTTTTAAGAACGATGTTTCACTGATATAATGTTTACCCACTTATAATTATACCTTATGAGTTGTCGCCATGTGGACCCATGATAGTTACGAAAGGAATGAGTTCAGCTAACTCGACCTATGTATGTTTTAGTTTTGGTCGAATGATCATGATTTACAGAGTGGTTTGCTCGGTCCATCACGACACCGGATGCCAGCCACGCCTCCCTAGAATTGGGGCATGAAAAAATAAAGATAGAATCCATATAATTAATTATGGGATGAAAATCTAATGTTCAGAGACAAATCTAGTACAAAATTACTTAAAGCAGTAAAGAAAACCGGTCAGGTGCTCTTACAAAAACCAAACTTAACCTAAAATTTTCAAAAAGTCCTATTTATACTAAGCTGAAAATATGTGATGAAAATGCCCCTGCGGAGGTCATGCGGTCACATAATTCTGAGTGCGGTCCGCACTCTGAGCTTGACTGGTCAAAAGAATCGGTTCATCTTTCCTTTAGCATTTCATATTCTCTTGTGGGCTCATAATTTGCCGACTCTTTGAGTCTTTTTCTTTCTCCTTAAGGGGACTAGAGAGACTTGACATCAGTCTTTCTTTGTCATGCTATTCACGATCTCCTTCTTTGCTTTCTCCATGCTTTGAACTTTTTTCTTCTTTTGCATTGTTTCAACCCTTTCACATTATTCACTTTCTTTTTGTGTTTTTCTTTGTTCTTACTTTATTTTTCTTTGCCCTTTTATCTTTCTCATTTCTTTTGTCTTTTTGTGCCTTGAAAGCATGTTTAAACTCCTTGTCTCTCCCCCAAACTTATGTTCTTGCCATTTGAATCACATGAGTGCTAAAGAAAAGTTGGGTGCCAAGAGAGAGTCAATATAAAACGGTTAAAGGCTTAATGTGGTTATTGAAAATAAAGTCTTTAGGATCAAAAGGGCTTACTAAGGTTGATATCCTTGGTGGGCCATGCAAGGTTTCAAAACGGTACAAGGAGAGCCTACAATCACTTCTCAAGCCAAGCTAACTTAGAATTTTGCCTAGAAACAAATTCGGGGCAAGTTCTAGACCATTCGCACGGGTACTTGGACTTGTAACAAAATACCTCACCTCTCACACAAACGGATTGTTAAAGAGAAAGAATTCTAGGGCCACAACAACCGCATTTAAGATTGAAAATCTCTACGGTTCAATTAAACCATCCGATAATTGACTAAGTCGACACAAGATTCACAAGGTCTCTAACTAGAGCTATTTCTATACAAAAACTTGTTTTTAACCATAAGCGCATAGTTAAGTGTGTTGGTACCAAGTTAAACATGCTCGACTCCTTTTATTAATTACTGCTATTACATCAAAAACTAACTCAATCCCTTAAGAAGGTTGTCACACCATCCATAGTTGGGAAGAGCTACCCGGTTCACACAAGACCCACCCTGGGAAAGAACTGTGACATTAAGAAAACCATGGATTATTGTTCACTAAAACCTAAGAAGAAGCTAGAAAACTCAAAAGAAACTACTAAAGTAATAAGAAGTTATACTACTAAGAAAGACAAACTAAAGAAGCTACGAAATAAACTACAGAAAGCAAGATAAATGAATATACAAACCGAAGTAAAATGAATATATACATCAAACGAAAGGGAAGAATATATACATTCAAAAGTGAAAATAAAGATAAAAGAAAAATATATACATACCAAAGAGAAAATAAATATAAAAGAAAAAAAATTGTATCAGAGTCATTACATGCCAAAATCAATGTCTCAATCAGTCATCAAAATAGACCACCCCCCAAAAGAAAAATAAGCATTGTCCTCAGTTCTTAACAAAAAATAAGAACAGGGAAGGGTAGAGAGTTAAGAGAACTCTCTAAGTGGTCTCAATCTTCATGGCATCTCCAGCGCCCTCGGTCTACATAGCATCCCCAGTACCCATAGTCTCCTTAAGATGAATCTCATCATCATCTGGCTGAGAGACAACCAGGTTGCTGAGCATCTAGATCATCTCCTCAACGGTGTGGGCAGTAGCATCTGGCTCCTCAGACTGGCTGACTGCTGCCTCAGATGCCTCTGGTGCTACCTGTGCTGCTGGGGCTGCTATCTCCATGTGTAGGTCCAATGGTAGATCTCTGGCAGATGCAATCTTGGCAACCTCCTGTCTCAACTTCTCCACCGACTAATTTGACTCCTAAGACTTCCTCATATTCTTTGTTTGCTTCCTCAACTCCTCAATGACCTGCCCATGTGCCACAAGGGTATCCATTATGGTCTTCTGGTTATCCAAAATCTTCTTCAAAGATTCCTCCACTGATGGAGGTACCTGTGGGTATGCTAGGGCAGAGGACTATGCTGCAACATCACTGGATATGTTAGACAACTTTGAAGTAGCTTCCTTCATCCAGTTGATGAGATTCGCCAATGTCTAGGAGACTCGCATCACAGTCTGTGGATATGTGGCTGAAGCTAGTAATGATAAAGGGGATGATGGCCTGGATGAAGAGGGTGGTGGCATGGCTGCTGTAGAAGGCATGGCAGCTGTGGACGGCCCAGTAGTTGAAACAGCAACTACTATGCTTGGCTAACTTCGGGTTGTCAACATCCTGAAGGTGGTACCATGAGAAAGGCTTCTTGGCCATTACTTTTGTATCAAATGGCCTCGGCTCCACCCTTTGATCATTGAAGTATTCAGTGAGGAATTCAGGGTAGGGATATGATCTCTCCTCCTTATGGACAGCTAAGGTAATGTTGGTGGACATGATGGCCCCCACATTTATTGTATACCCAACTACAATTGAAGCCACCAAGACTACTCGGGGAAATGGCAGGTTTTTCTCATTCAAGCACATGTCAATTCTGTTGCATACAAATGTTTGCCACCCTTTTGCTTCAAAATTTAGGGTGGCCTGGACTTTAGGGACCTCTGCTGTGAGCCACGGAGGTGGTGGTCCTCGAGCTTCCAGAATTTTTGCTAACCATGGCCTAGAAGCCTCTCCCAAAGCCAGTTTTTCCAAGTATTGTACGGCCTCCACTTCTTCAAACCCCACATATTTGTTCAGAGCAATTGGGTCGAATCGAATTTTCAGATTTCTTACTTTGGTCACCTTGGTACCCTTCTTTGTATGAGCTACATTGGAATAAATTTCTCTAACCAGGTCCTCGTTTGAGGTCGAGGACATCTTGGGTGAACCATTTCCATCATTTTCTCTCCTGGAACTGTCTGAGGACTTTTGGATTGTGAATGTCCAAGTCCTTCATCAAAAAATGTCGCTCCAGTGTGAGCGATCTTTGGGTTCATAATTCTCGAAATCATGTTGAAGGCCGCCAGGCTAACGAATCTATCCTCCCACATCTCCCTCTTCATTGTCCTCTCAAGGTTACCCACATGAGTGTCACCTCCTCTCCTGTCATCTGGTATATCATCATCATCATCATCATCATCTACATTTATTGGTGCGGGAGGAGGAGGTGAAGAGGAGGGCTCAAAACTCCTGATTCCTGCATCAGAACTAGTGGAGGAGCTATCCGTAGGCCCATTGCGCAGTTGATAGCGCCCTGTGGATTGTGGTTGATGGGATTGGGTTTTAGGCTAGACCTCCACAGAGTGACCCTTGGAAGTTTCCCTAGACGGGGCATATTCACTGGTGTCCGAGGAGTCAGGAAGTCTCCTAATAGTAGCTTTCTTGTTTATGATTTTCTGGACGGCCAGTGGTAGGTTACTCTTGCCTCGGCCTCGGCTCCGGGAGGGTTCACCCCTCCCTTTTTGTGCATTACCTCTACAACAGGATCTACCCATTGTCTGAAACACATAGTAATAGGAATCAGTTAGAATGAAAGATCAAAGTGTACACATATTCCTGTTAAAAAGTTGCAGTAAAACAGACTCCGAAGAGGCTATGCAAACAGCACAAAAATGAGTGCTGCAGCAGACAGCCGAGTGCGGACCGCACAATTTCATAGTATGGCCGCACAATCACAAGTGCGGACCGCACAACCACATGTGCGAACCGCACAAAAGTGAGTGCAGCCCCACAACCCTCAGGTTCAGAATATGGCTTCTCTGATCTTTCAGTAGTGCGGCTCGCACATTTTCACTACGGCCGCACAACCACAAGTGCGGACCGCACAAAATTGATTGCGGTCACACAACCCCAGGTTCAGACTACTGGGGTCTCTGATCATTCAGTAGCGCGGACCACACAATTTTACTGCGGACCACACAATTCCACTATGGACCGAATAATTTTGAGTGCGGCTCGCACAAATTAAGCATCAATTTACCCTAACTCTTACTTGTGCGGTTTGCACAAAAATATGTGCGGTCGCACAATTTAAAAATTACGGGAATTGATTTTTAGTTCATGCGATTTTTCACAGATAAGCCAAGCTATGAGCAATTACACATGATTAGCTATTTACCACCCAATTAACATTTTAGGCACTACCTACATGATTCTAAGCACAAAAATTGACTAACTATTGATTTTTAGGCATGAGACTAACCCCAGGAAAAAAAAACAAAATGAAGAAAAAAAAGAAAAATAAATTGAAAAATCTAAAGATGTAATGAACATACCAGTAATGAGGGATGCAAATGAGAATCTACACAGATAGAATGCTTGAAATTTGAGATTAAATGCACTTTTCTTGCTTAGGGTTTCAGATCTCAAAGAGGGAAAAATGTGAATAGTGCATGGAGATCCTATTTATAGGTTGACCTAGTCGGTGCAAAATTTACCCGAGTGCGGCCGCACAATTTTGAGTGCGGTCCGCACTCTTTACCTGTTCCTTTGGAGAATTGCTACGGTCCGCACAAAAGTGAGTGTGGCCGTAGAATTTGTGCGGACCGCACAATTTTAAGTGCGGCCGCACTTTGTTAATAAAACTTGACAGGTCAAACTTCAGAGAGCATGTATTTTTGGCCTTCCAGTTGTGCGACCACACACAAAATTGTGCAGTCGCATAGTGATTGTGTGGTCCGCACTTTTGTGACACTTAGCCAATTTTTTTTTCTTGCATAGTCCCTTCAATGCACACCCATTCTTGCATACACTTAAAAACTAGTTAGCACAAAGCACAACCTATCTAAAAAGAAGAAAAATAAGAAAATGAAAAGAAACATGGGTTGCCTCCCAAGAAGCGCCTGATTTAGTATCGCGGCACGATGCAGGTTACCATCAATCACTTGAAATGAAGTAGTTCCACAACATGGCCATCATCAAACTTGCCAAGATAATGTTTTACTCGGTGCCCATTGACTCTAAACACTTCATTGTTCTTATTTTTAAGATCTAAGGCACCAAAGGGTGTCACATGAACAACTTCAAATGGGCCACTCCACTTGGATTTCAACTTTCCCGGAAACATCTTTAATCGAGCATTGAACAATAGCACAAGATTGCTTTCTTTGAATTCTTTATTCCTGATATACTTGTCATGGAGGTACTCATCTTGTCCTTATACAATGACAAACTTGAATATTCATGGAACTCCACCCTTAGGTTGGCAGCTACATCCCACTCAAGATTAGGACTCTTGAATGCCCACATAGTCTTGTGCTCAAGTTCCACCGGAAGGTGATAAGCTTTCCTGAACACTAACTGATACGGAGACATACCAATTGGTGTTTTGTAAGCTGTCCTATAAGACCAAAGAGAATCATCAAGTTTCTTTGACCAATCTGTCTTTGGCATTTAGTCTTTGAAAAAATACTCTTGATCTCCCGGTTGGAGACTTCAACCTGTCCACTTGCTTGAGGATGATAGGGGGTCGACACTGTCACACCCCAAACCTGGGGAGGCGCTGCTGGAACCCGACACCGTGCTGGCCCGAGCGAACCAACATAATATATATTTTGTATTATTCTATCGTAGGTAAATGAACCGAAGTAAAGCATAGGGAAATAAAAACTTATATATATGACATACTGGCCTATAAGACCAAAAAGGGTCACCTGTCACTGAACATAGGCCGACATGGTCATATAATCTTTCACGCACATGACATATGTCTACAAGCCTTTAAGAGTACATAAATTTCATAAAGGTCGGGACAGGTCCCCACCATACTAATCAATACATTTCCTAATCATACTAACAAATAAGCAACTCCGGAGCAAATGGAGCGCACCAACACATTCTCCTGAGCTGATAGCCTACTTGGAGGACTCACATCCTGTCTATCGGGACCTGCGGGCATAAAATGCAACGTCCCCAGGCAAAAGGGACGTCAGTACAAATAATTTACCGAGTATTTAAGGCACATAAATAAGTATATAAAAGACATGGAAGAAACATGGAGTAAATGACTCAACCTGTAAGTCTGGATAACTTTGTACATCATGAAATACTTATAGTGTCATGCATATGCGTATGAATGTCATTTTGTGCATCGGTACATGTTTCATAATATCATCAAGCCTCTGAGGGCATACCATCATATCATGTCGGCCACTGTGGGCAAAATCATAACCGTATACCAGCTACTCAGGTGGTGGTGCGTATATAACGTCATAACCTTTTTCCATACCCCATATACATATATTATGCGCGTAAATAATGCCATATGGTCATGGGTCACTATAAATATATAAATGAATGCAATGTATAAGAAGTAAGTAAATAAGATCTCTCGGAATATCATGAGACCCATGAACAGACGATATGATAGTAGGACATATGGGGAATCAAGAACATAGGCAACCCTAATACTTCTAAGAATAGAATCATTCGTGAAACTTGCGTGCTTGCTTGTTTCGTTGTATCATATGGAACGTGCCAAAAAGAAAGAAGGGATAGACTTAACATACCTATATGATCTCTTTCTTATAACTCAACCAATCTCAACACAACTTCTCGCATCTACAACAAGTGAAATGATAACATATAATGCCGTACCATCGTATTTGGCTAGTCGTATGACTTAAGGAAAATCGAGCAGAAATTCCCCTGTTTTGAATACATCCCAAAGACCAAAAAGGTTCATCAACATCCCAAAAACAACAACTATAACCAACAATAGCAACAACAACAATATAAACCAATATGAGTTTCTCCGATTATCATAACAATTATACTGAGCGACAAGCTCGTTTTTACTCATAACAAGATATAAATTGAATCCAAATCTTATTCCATAAATTAGTTTACAAGCTTAAGAACATCATACTTATATGTACCATATTATTTCTAGTTTAAAATATCCACAAAATGCCTTACAAAACAGCCTCATACGTCTAGCACCTTAATTTTTATCGTCAATCACTTGTTTTTCATATTTTCTTCTTCAATCAACTTAATTAACACCTAGAAAAGTTTAATAACAGCAGCCACAACATTATCAAATTATTTCTCACAATTTAAAGCCACCATAAATCATATATTTAGCCACAAAATAGTCCAACCAAAAAGACAACTATATCCCATGTTCTTTCAAGTGCTATCTTATGGTTTTTCACTCAATCAACACAACCAACACAAGATTAACCTTAGGCACAATCAAGAAGATGTTATAAATACCTAGTAAAGTAGGTAAAACTCGAAACAATTTGTCAACTTAGCTCACAATAGCCCTCAATCAGACCACAACATCATAGAAGCATTCTCTTGTAGTCTTTAACACCTTTGATGATGATTTGTTTTGATTTCTCTTGAGTTTGGTTCTTGTGATTTTGGACCAGTTCTTGGATAGATTGAGAGTTTTTTGTTGTAAGAAATCTCTGGATATTTATGAAATTTAATGGTTAAATACAACTTATAAGTCCACCGCCTCAATTCTCCAAGTAGGTGGGTAAGCTGCCTGCTTGGCAGCTTGAGCAGTACAACTTCGGACAATTGTATCTCTCTATTCCGATATCGTATTGAAAAAGGGTTTTATGCGTTAGAAAATAGACATATGGAGATTTAATTATATATAAATATACCCTTTTAATTCTCAATATATTGGGAGAAAACTACGCCGCAACTTGGCCTATAAATCTGTCAGTTTCTCCGAGTGCGGCAACTGACTTGGCGACCCTACTTTAAAAATCAATATTTCTCTACCCCGATGTCGTATGAATAAATGGTTTGGAAAGTTTGAAGATAGGTTCCAAGACCCTAATTTTGGTATGATATATTTCCCAAGATGATATCATAAATCTTATGAATTTAATTTCTCAAAATGGCTCTTTACAAGGCAAATCTTAACTAGATTTTTTCGTAAGTTAAATCTAATTTTTCCCAAACTTTATATTTTACATCCAAACATCATATATAGTAATATTATGAATTTACACTCATTCAAATAAAGTCTCATATTCATTATACATCACCTTAGGACGCACAGGATGTAACAGACACTTTGTGAGTGAAACCATACTTGGAGAGTAAAGTATCAAAAGATTTGTTGCAAAAGTGCGATCCCACATTACTACTAATGACCCTTGGAGTACCAAATCTTGTGAATATGTTCTTCTTCAAGAATGCTACCACACTCCGAGCTTCATTGTTGGGAAAAGCCACGACTTCAACCACTTCGACACGTAATCCACAACTACCAATATATAGGTGTTCCCACATGAGCTCACAAACGGACCCATGAAATCAATGCCCCACACATCAAAAATATCAATCTCTAAGATAGTGGTGAGGGGCATCTCATTTTTCTTAGAAATCTCACCGGTCCTTTGGTATTCATCACAACGCTTGATGAGATCGGTAACGTCCTTGTAAAGAGTAGGCCAATAGAATCCACAAATTAATACCTTTGTAGCTATTATTGCACCACCATGGTGACCACCATATGGAGAAGAGTGGCAGGACTCAAGAATTCCCAATTGTTCTTCTTTTGGTACACATCTTCGGATCATACCATCGGTCTCACTACCCAAACCGATGGGCCGCGATGGGCACCCGGTACCTTACTGAACCGAGTACCAACTGTTACACCTCATGTTTTCATACATGGAAGTACGCCATAAGTAAATTGATGAAAGCTCGGAAATGAGATGTTACATTCCGCATTTTTGTACGTTAAAGTTTTGTCGTTAATTGACGTAAGCTGGGAAATGAGATTATTTCGAGATTATAAGTATTACACTACTTCAAATAAGTGATAAATAAATTTGTGAAGGTGAGAGCGTCAGAGAATCAAAGGAAGTAAATTTCGTCAAAATTTGGCATATTGGGATAAAATACGGGTCAAGCGTTAATACCCGATATTTATGGACTAGTACTATATAAGGTATCATATGAGTATAATAGTATGATGTATAAGGTTGTATTAAAAATAAGTAGTATTTTAAGTAATTTGGAATAATTCTTAATTACGTAGGTAATTGATAAATTATTGATTAGTGGAAGATTAATAAATTATTAATTAATTAAATATTGGATAAGATTAAGTAATCTTACCTTTAACGTGGCAGCATACCACTTTTTGGACAAATGACTCTTAGTCATTTAGGATTGGTGGCAAAGAGATGTGTTAATCACATTACACTTCCTTTCTATTATCTTGAACACAAAACATTACAGCAAATTCCTATAAAAATTCCTTACCAAAACTCTATAATCAGTTCTAAAACGGAACAACAACGTTATTTTCAAGCAATTCCTACAAGATTTCAATCAAACCTCTTGCAACCAAACAATTCCAATGATAATTGTTAGAACCGTAGCCACGTAAAATTTTGCGGTTCTAAAGGAGTACGGTGCAATATTTTTCAAGAATACTATACAGATTTTCCCTACTCCAGGTATGTTAAGGCTAAGCTCTTCCTTCATTTTTCATGATCTTGTAATTATACGAGTTTGACAACGAGACACAAAGAAAAATTCATCTCCCGAAATTTACGTATATTTTCCTAGTCTTATAAGTGATAATATTCTTCTTATCAGGACTTCATATTCAATTGAGTATTTCCTTCTTCCAGTCAAGAGAGTAGAGAATTTATATATACAATATTACAGTATTTTCATTACCAGCGAGCTATAATCGATGGTCAAGTCCTATTGCACAACCTCTTATCAGATGCTAAGTTATATACCGAGCCTACTGTGGCCGAGCGCCTATGAGCGGGCCCAGTTGGTCGAGATACCGAGCCTAGTATGGCCAAGCGCCTATGAGCGAGCTTACTACGATAGAGTAGTTATATATATATATGTATACCGAGCCTTATAGGGCCGGACAACTATTTTACTTACTATATTGAGAGAGTTGAGTCAGTATCTATATCTTCAGATTATCTTTGACTTCCAGTTGCTTTCACTTATTATATTATCAGTTCAGTTTCAGCTTCCAGTATATAGCCTTACATACTCGGTACATTATTTCGTACTGACGTCCCTTTTTTGGGGGCGCTGCATTTCATGTGTGCAGGTTCAGATAGATAGACGGGTAAACCTCCTCATTAAGTGTTGTCCGAGTTCAGCTTGATTATGCCTTTCGGAGTTGCCGGATCTAGAACTTTATGTACATCTTGTGTATATATGTATATATGTTATGAGTAGGTCAGGGAGCTGTTCCGATCACAGTATATCTACTAGTAGATGCTTGTAAACAAATTCTGTTAGTTAGTGCAGTATGTTGGGCTGGTAGATCTTTTATGTATATTTTGTTGGTTTGCCAGCTGTAGTAGTTATGACGGCCTTGTCGGCCCAGCTTTATATTGATATTTAGTCCGCATTCGCAGTTGTCTTTCAATGTGGACCATGGCCAAAGTATGCCATCACATGTTCAGAGTTCCTTAGTCGCAAGTTAGTACGCAAGGATAGATGAGGCACTGGTGACGGTCCCCAGGTTCGTGTCATGACAAAAGTGGTATCAGAGTAGTTCTGTTCTAGGGATTCTACAAGCCGTGTCTAGTAGAGTCTTGTTTATGGGTGTGTCGTGCACCACACTTATAAGCAGGAGGCTACAGGTCATTTAGGAATGTCACTCTTTCTTATTACTCTAGATCGTGTGGTAGAGCTCAGTTGTAAGAACTCAATTTCTTAAAACTCTATCTTATTCATGATACAACGATGCCTACATTCAGAAAGATAGTCGGTAAAAGATATAGCTGTGGAAGTGTTGAGTCAGAGGAACTCGATTTCGCATCATGCTTATGATGAGTAAATGTGAGGTTTTCTGCAGACCATGCGTGTACTAAAAGGTGTAAGGTTCTTGATAAGGAGTTTTAAGGCAAGAATACTTACCCACTCTTATGGTAAAAAGGAATAACAGAATCGGAAGGTAAACACAAGTTTTAACAAGTAAAAGAAGCAAGGTGAGGAAGGGTACGAGGCGCCCAGTTAATGAAGGTTAACCGTATTTATAATTCAGGTAGAGGAATATAAGCCTTTTGAGTTACCTTCAACAATAACAGAGGTATGTACAAATTGGCCACACCGATCTCAGTTATTCCCTATGGGAGCTAATATATATGGTTTAAGAGAAGGATGGGATATCAGGATCTGGCTGGGGTTAGAGTCACCCAAAATGGTGGATGAATTGTTTGCATTAGTTGACATTGCCGAAGGATATTGTAAATGTGCTGATAGATCTCTCTATGAGACACCTAGATGGAGCACTCTAAAATAGTACAACTAGCCATGAGTACTAGAAATATAGGAACCGGAAACCTTGAAGGGATAAATATTACCTTAGTGTGGATCCCGTCCCTAATAGAGGGACAATGTTAGGCATCCCGAAGAGCCAGTAGATGGATCAAGGGGAGGTAAAAGCAAAAAAATGTCTTGTTAAAGTTTTCAGAATAAAGTGATAGATAGAAATATTAGCAGGGAAGTACGGAGAGGGATAATGAAGCAGTATGAGTGAGATGCGATACTTGGATGGCAACGGTAGAGTATTACAGAATCTATGGTCAAATGAAGAAAGAGACGAGAGGTGATGAGCCTTAAGACGACAAAAGAGTATAAGCCATACAGTCAGATCTTCATTTCGAGAAATAAGTTTTCAACTCTAACGTGATTAATAGAAGGAAAAGTTAGATCCCACAGTAATAGAAATCAGTATGGATTGGTGAACAAGATAAACTAAACATGAATTAGGAACTGAGTAATTTGATAATAGTCAGCATAATGAGAATTTCAGATTGTATTCCGGCAATAATAAAATCGACAACAGAAGAAGATCTATGATGAATTCAGAGAATGGTCATTCAGGGAGACGCTTCCCTAAAGAAAGCAATATGAGAAAAGTTAAGCTTAAGGGATTGTGTGTTCCAATTACACTAAGTGCCACCATCGCGAGTAAGTAATTTTGTTATCCTTGGTACGTAATGATTACCGAAAGGCGAGTAAGGGTCATCGATGATGCGAAAAGACGCCAAAGATGAAGAGGTAAAACATCTATAGGTAGATCATCGTAGCACTAACTCTTAGTACTTCCCAAAAGGGGGGAATATGGAGTGATGTGCACTAAAGTCAGAATTAAGTGGTTCTAGTAATCATGGAATAGTAAAGGAAGAATGCGGTAAAAAAGAAAAAGGAATGAGATTACGCTTATTCAGCTCTTACGTATATGCTACGATTCCAGAACATTAAGCAAGCACGATGCCAAGGAGAGGAAGTAAGGATTTCGTCCCGGGATGTTATTGATAAATAAATAGCCAGCGCAAGATGTAAGTTAAGATAAAGGAAGTAACCGAAGAAAGATTACGTGGAGTATTGATATGAGAATGGACCAACGAGCAGTCAGTAGTTGATTCGGGAATAGTCTAGTTATCGATAGACAAGAGGTTACAGATAAATCAATAGACCATGTAAAATAAACATAGTGAAC
The DNA here is from genome assembly GCA_005239525.1 of Nicotiana knightiana. Taxonomy (NCBI): domain Eukaryota; kingdom Viridiplantae; phylum Streptophyta; class Magnoliopsida; order Solanales; family Solanaceae; genus Nicotiana; species Nicotiana knightiana. Next base: position 48,914 of record ML404307.1, on the reverse strand, counting down.
CCCAACATGGGGAGTTCAGTCTCGCATATTTGACATCATAACCCTTGAGAAATATTCGGGTAGGATTTGGGGTAGTTAAAGGAATCATATGAGTATCACGGAAAAAAAAGAGTGATACTGGGAACCTAAAAGCACAAGGCCATAGAGGTAAGCAACTACGGATAATTATAGGCAAGGAAGGACATCAAAAGGTCTGTAATAAGCTCACAGCTTTACAAGAGTCAAGGGTTCTCCCTAAGTACTACAACAGAAGACTAACTGAGGAAATAAGGAAGAAGACTTCAACCTAAGTACAACGACCTAAAAAGAAAATGGTCGTGTAACAACAGTCTCACAACAACATTGTAAGCACTCCAACATTGTAACAACAGTTCCTAATTCATGTTTAGTTTATCTTGTTCACCAATCCATACTGATTTCTATTACTGTGGGATCTAACTTTTCCTTCTATTAATCACGTTAGAGTTGCAAACTTATTTCTCGAAATGAAGATCTGACTGTATGGCTTATACTCTTTTGTCGTCTTAAGGACAAGATAAACTAAGCATGAATTAGGAACTGAGTAATTTGATAATAGTCAGCATAATGAGAATTTCAGATTGTATTCCGGCAATAATAAAATCGACAACAGAAGAAGATCTATGATGAATTCAGAGAATGGTCATTTAGGGAGACGCTTCCCTAAAGAAAGCAATATGAGAAAAGTTAAGCTTAAGGGATTGTGTGTTCCAATTACACTAAGTGTCACCATCGCGAGTAAGTAATTTTGTTATCCTTGGTACGTAATGATTACCGAAAGGCGAGTAAGGGTCATCGATGATGCGAAAAGACGCCAAAGATGAAGAGGTAAAACATCTATAGGTAGATCATCGTAGCACTAACTCTTAGTACTTCCCAAAAGGGGGGAATATGGAGTGATGTGCACTAAAGTCAGAATTAAGTGGTTCTAGTAATCATGGAATAGTAAAGGAAGAATGCGGTAAAAAAGAAAAAGGAATGAGATTACGCTTATTCAGCTCTTACGTATATGCTACGATTCCAGAACATTAAGCAAGCACGATGCCAAGGAGAGGAAGTAAGGATTTCGTCCCGGGATGTTATTGATAAATAAATAGCCAGCGCAAGATGTAAGTTAAGATAAAGGAAGTAACCGAAGAAAGATTACGTGGAGTATTGATATGAGAATGGACCAACGAGCAGTCAGTAGTTGATTCGGGAATAGTCTAGTTATCGATAGACAAGAGGTTACAGATAAATCAATAGACCATGTAAAATAAACATAGTGAACCCCAACATGGGGAGTTCAGTCTCGCATATTTGACATCATAACCCTTGAGAAATATTCGGGTAGGATTTGGGGTAGTTAAAGGAATCATATGAGTATCACGGAAAAAAAAGAGTGATACTGGGAACCTAAAAGCACAAGGCCATAGAGGTAAGCAACTACGGATAATTATAGGCAAGGAAGGACATCAAAAAGGTCTGTAATAAGCTCACAACTTTACAAGAGTCAAGGGTTCTCCCTAAGTACTACAACAGAAGACGAACTGAGGAAATAAGGAAGAAGACTTCAACCTAAGTACAACGACCTAAAAAGAAAATGGTCGTGTAACAACAGTCTCACAACAACATTGTAAGCACTCCAAAGGAAAATGGCACCTACCGTGGCTAATGAACGGAAAGTAAAATTAAAAGTGATATTCGAGATCATATGAGTTGCATGAAAACTCTGGCATGCGTGGGAACTAAGATAAGCTAAGTACGCACACAAAAGAGCGCAGAAAGACCAGGAAAAGTAATAACTTACGTTAAAGAAAGATAAGAAGGAACAAAAGGAATTATTCGATCAATGATCCCGAGTTGGTGACATTATGAACGCACTTAAAAGTTTGGAGTTTTATACCTGCAACATATATAGCCGTAGAAGATTCTGGTATACGTTAAAAGAAAGAATTGAGCCCAGGTCATAAACGAAGGATTGAATTGTTATAGGATTGTATCATGGATATCCCTTAGCGCCCATGAAAGGCTAAAGTAATAACTAATACTAGGAGCCGCAGATCGAAAGATAGCTTAAGCATACATAAAGGCTGAGATCAAAGAAAACGAAACTAAAGAGTTACATCGACTAAGTAAAACAGGAGGGGACCAAGAGAATTATAGACCTCAAGATCACTCTTAAATAACATAGGTATGGAGAGATGGTACAATAGCCATATTTTATAATGGCTCTACGATGGAGCCAACTGAAGAGTACCAACCTCGTAAGAAGTCAGGATGAAGCTCCCACCGGATTGTGTATGCACCAGAGGTGAAAGTATTATAATAAAGCTTCAAGTTATGGACGTGAATAATACCTATGTGGAAGAGAGGTCATGAAAGAGATAGAAGATGTGATGCATGATTTTAAGGTAAGTAAGGTAAAGGTGAACAACGTACGAGTTACTCAAATACATAAGGTTGTGAATAGTCCATACTTCAAATAGAAGGCTAGAAGCGCCGAAACTCAATATCCAGGAATGATAGCAGCGTCGTCAGTGGCATATCTTCCAACCTATGGTTTCTAAGTACCGAGAGATATAGTCACGAGAGTAAAGAAGAGTTAGAGACGATGTGATGTCTCGCTTTATGTCCAGAATAACACAAGGAAGTCTATGGTGCAAGAAAGTTTAAGGAAGGCTGCGAATATTATAAATAGATACGTCTAGGTCGCAAGCTAAAGTATAGTAAAGCGACAAAGTTTTATGACAGGAATAAGGATGAGAAAGGGCGAGTGAGAAGGTGACGAGAATGGATAAGTCCTCGGGATTAAGTCCATGAAAATAAGAGAGCTAATGGTTTCTCTAACTTATAGAAAGTTCAGTATAGCCTGAATGAACTCAAAGGAGTCTAAGACTAATAACATCTAGAAAAAAGGGAATTCTTCCCTGGTAGTGGAATGAGGGCGTGATTGTGATATATAAAGAATGGCGTTTGGGCCTTCGATTAAGTAATGACTTGAAGAGGATTTCATGAATTTTACGGGATTAAGATACCCATGTAAGGTGAGACATATTAGGATGCTATAAAGTATGGTTATGGAAGTATAGTATCGCCCATAAGTGGATCAATATAATTACTCTAGATGTCCCCGATGAGACATGAGTCCTAGTGGCAGTGTTACATAAGAGATCAAGTTATCAATGGTAGATAATAGATCAACATTAAGATGAGTCAACAATGGATGGACAAAAGTCACAAAGTATGAGGTAAGATTAGGTCATCATTCTTAAGATGAATAGTAATAAGGAAGCATTAAAGGACTTACATTTATACATATAGGATGAGCAACGAGAATAAACTGGAATTTGGTAGCAAACCTCAGCAACGACCAAAAAAAATGAAGTAAAAGTTATGGCATAATATGACCTACCTAGATGCAGTAAAGTCATACGGATAGATAACCGGGTCTATGAGATAAGATATAGCAATATTCGTGAAGTTCAACAAAGTACCGAGCGAAGAACTTTGGTATACCTATAAATTCCCATAGAGACATCTTATCAAGCTCTGTATATAAAGTGACGCCTAGAGATTGGCTAATAGTTGGGGAAAAAGGAGAAAGAGTTGCATAGGCGCATATAAAAGGCCAAAGTTGTACAGACTACATGGTAGAAGGTAACAATAGTTACGAGATTGGAAGGATTCCGACCATAAGTCGTGGTGTGAGAAAGAGACCTAAAAAAGGGGAATGCCCTGGCCTTTGGAATTACTCACAGAACAGTTGCCTATATGGAAAGGAGAGTACTTAAGTATTCGGAATACATAAGTCATGAAAATGATAAGTGCATCAATCAGCATTCGAGTAAGAATGTTCCAAAGGGGGGAATAATGTTACACCTCATGTTTTCGTACGTGGAAGTACACCATAAGTAAATTGATGAAAGCTCGAAAATGAGATGTTACATTCCGAAATTTCATACCCTAAAGTTTCATCGTAAGTTAATTAACGTAAGTTGGGAATTGAGATTATTTCGAGATTATAAGTATTACACTACTTCAAACAAGTGATAAACAAATTTGTGAAGGTGAGAGGGTAAGAGAACCAAAGGAAGTGAATTTCGTCGCAATTTGGCATATTGGGATATAATACGGGCCGAGCGTTAATACCCGATATTTATGGACTAGTACCATACAAGGTATCATATGACTATAATAGTATGGTGTATAAGGGTGTATTAAAAATAAGTAGTATTTTAAGTAATTTGGGATAATTCATAATTACGTAGGTAATTGATAAATTATTGGTTAGTGGGAGATTAATAAATTATTAATTAATTAAAAATTAGATAAGTTTAAGGAACCTTACCTTTAACGTGGCAGCATACCACTTTTTGGATAAATGACTCTTAGTCATTTAGGCTTGGTGGCAAAGAGATGTGTTAATCACATAACACTTCCTTTCTATTATCTTGAACACAAAACATTACATCAAATTCCTATAAAAATTCCTTACCAAAACTCTATAATCAGTTCTAAAACACAACAACAACGTGATTTTCAAGAAATTCCTACAAGATTTCAATCAAACCTCTTGGAACCAAACAATTCCAATGATAATTGTTAGAACCGTATTAACGTAAAATTTTACGGTTATAAAGGAGTACGATGCAATATTTTCTAAGAATACTATACGGATTTTTCTCTACTCCAGGTATGTTAGGTCTAATCTCTTCCTTCATTTTGCATGATCTCGTAATTATACGAGTTTGACAACGAGACACAAAGAAAATTTCATATCCCGAAATTTATGTATATTTTTCTAGTCTTGTAAGTGATAATATTCTCCTTATTAGGACTTCATATTCAATTGAGTATTTCCTTCTTCTAGTCAAGAGAGCAAAGAATTTATATATACAGTATTACAGTATTTTCATTACCATCGAGCTATAATCGATGGTCAGGTCCCTATTGGGCAACCTCAGATCAGATGGTAAGTTATATACCGAACCTACTGTGGCCGAGTGCCTATGAGCTAGCCCAGTTGGTCGAGATACAACGCCTAGTATGGCCGAGCGCCTATGAGCGAGCTTACTACGGCAGAGCAGTTATATATATGTATACTGAGCCTTATAGGGCCGGACAACTATTTTACTTACTATATTGAGAGAGTTGAATCAGTATCTATATCTTCTGATTATCTTTGACTTCCAGTTTCTTTCACTTATTATATTATCAGTTCAGTTTCAGCTTCCAGTACATAGCCTTACATACTCGGTACATTATTTCGTACTGACATCCCTTTTTTGGGGGCGTTTCATTTCATGCGTGCAGGTTCAGACAGCTAGACGGGTAAACCTCCTCATTAAGTGTTGCCCGAGTTCAACTTGTTCGGTAAGCTCCATGCCTTTCAGAGTAGCCTAATCTAGAAATTTAAGTACATCTTGTGTATATATGTATATATGTTATGAGTAGTTCAGGGATCTGTTCCGATCACAGTATATCTACTAGTAGAGGCTTGTAGACAAATTCTGTTAGTTAGTGCAGTATGTTGGTAGATCTTTTATGTATATTTGTTGGTTTGCCAGCTATAGTAGTTCTGACGGCCTTGTCGGTCCAGCTTTATATTGATATTTAGTCTGCATTCGCACTTATCTTGCAATGTGGCCCATGTCCAAACGATATGACATCACATGTTCAGAGTTCCTTAGTCGTAAGTTAGTACGGAAGAATAGACTCGCCCCCAGGTTCGGGTCGTGGCACCAACGTAACGTATCTTTCTTATTAAATCATCGTAGGTAAGTGGGCAGAATGGATGTATGAGGTAAGAAGAATAAAACATAAGATAACACTCGACATAAAACGGCCTAACCTGATATACTGACTTATACATATGACGTACGGGCCTACAAGGCCAAAGTAATCACTCATACACTGAACGTAGGCCGACAAGGCCATACAATCTTTCATATACATGACCTATGTCTACAAGCGTCTAAGATCACATAGACGTCATAAGGTCGGGACAGGGCCCTGACATACCAGTCAATACATGTCTAAATCATACTAACCAAATAAGCAAATCCGGAGCAAATGGAGCGCACCAATATCTTTTGCTGAGCCGATAGCCTACTTGGAGGACTCTCAACCTGTCTATCGGACCTGTTGACATGAAATGCAGCTTCCCCAGGCAAAAGGGATACAAATAATGTACCGAGTATGTAAGGAATGGAAATCAGTAAACAATAGACATGAGAGAAACATGGAGTAAAGGACTCAACATGTATATCTGAATAGCTCTGTGAATCATTTGATATTATAATGTCATGTATATGCATATAGATGTCATACCATGCATGGATATATGCTCTCATAACATCGTCAAGCCTCTAAGGGCATCCTATCATATCATCTCGGCCACTATGGGCAAATCATCAACGTATACCAGCTGATCAGGTGGTGGTGCGTATATAACGCCGTAACCTTTTCCCAAATCCCATATACATATATATACATATAAATACACGCATATAACTCCATCTAGTCAAGGGTCAATGTACATGTATAAATGAATGCAATGCATGAGAAGTACAATAAAATCTATCGGAATGTCATAAGACCATTATTCCTCTGACTAATATCATGAAATAAACTTTATCAACTTACGTATTTTCTGAGACCCATGAACATATGATAGAATAATATGACACACGGGGAATCAAGAATATAAGCATCTCTAGTATTTTTATGAATAAAGTTATTTATGGAAATTGTGCATTTGGTTGTTTCGTTTGTGTCGTATAGATCATGCCAAACGAAAGAAGGGATAGCCATAACATACCCAAGCCGATTCTCTTGACAATCCCTCTAATACACGTCAATTGCAAAAATATTTAACTGGCAATATCGGAGTAGGGAAAAATTCGTATGATATTCTTGAGAAAGATCGCACTGTACTCCCTTAGAATAGCAAAATCCTATTGTTATAACTCTACGTAGTCTCGTATGATTTTTGTAGTAAAATTACATTGCTAATATCTAGTATTTCATGAATGAGTTTGCTGAAGCTTCATCTCTTAAATTAGTAGAGATGAGCAAATCAATTTTGGTGAATTTAGAGAAGCCTCATGTTACCATTTAAATTTATATCCATCTCTCTTAAAAGACAATGATTAAGCCTTCAAAAGATGATGACTAAGACTCATCAAGTGACTTTTAAGAGTCATCAATTTCGCAAAGGTTGGCTGCCACGTTTGGGGATAAGGACCTTATCAAATTTATCCACGAATTTCTTAATCTTAATCAAAATAACTTAATTACTTAATTAATCTTCCATTAGATTTCATAATTACCCAATTATCCACATAATTAAGAATTATCTCAAATTACTGGAAATACTTCTCACTTTTAACACACCTTACTATCATGGTCATGTGGTACCTTGTATGGCACTAGTCCATAAATACGGGGTATTATAGTTCGGAACCATATTTTATCCCAAATTGTCCAACTTCGACGAAACTCGTTTTCTTCGATTCACTTACCCTCTCACCTTCACGAATTTACTTATCACTTGTTTGAAATAGCATAATACTTACAATCCCAAAATTATCTCATTCCCGAACTTACGTCGATTAACTTACAACGAAACTTTAACGTACGAAAATGCGGAATGTAACATCTCATTTCTAAGCTTTCATCAATTTACTTATGGCGTACTTTCACGTACGAAAATATGGGGTGTAAAAATTGGTACAAATTTTGAAGAGATAGGGATCATCCCAATGGTAATCCAGGCTGTCCCGTTTGAGATTCTTCCTTTGGTTTGAAGAGAACTCATTCGGTAGAATGCCACTCACAAGATAATTAGCCACATCCGAAAACCATGGCATCCCAATTACAGAAATGGACATGAGTTGCTCGTCAGGAAGTGAATCATTGATCTCAAGGCCATCATGTTGCCTCCCTTCCTTATCCAATTGGGACTAGTGGTCCGCCATTTAGTTTTCACTCCCCTTGAGGTCTTGGATCTAAAGATCAAATTCTTGTAAAAAAAGTGCCCACTGCATCAATCTTGCCTTAGAGTCTTTCTTGCTCATCAAATATCGAAGCTCCGCATGGTCAGTGTGAACAATTACCTTTTTACTCATCAAGTACGGGTGGAACTTCTCCATAGCAACGACAATAGACAAGAGCTCTTTCTCGATCACAGTATAGTTGACTTGGGCCTCGTTCATGGTCTTACTAGCATAGTAGACCAGATGGAAGATCTTGTTAATACGTTGCCCCAATACTGCTCCAACCGCCACATCGATCGCATTACACATGAACTCAAAAGGTAAGATCCAATTTGGTGCGGTGATAATAGGAGTGATAGTCAACTTATAATTGAGTAACTCGAATGCCTTCATACAATCTTCATTTAAATGGAACTTGGCATTCTTCTTCAAAAGTTTGCACAAGGGGTTTACCACCTTAGAAAAATCCTTGATGAACCGGCGGTAAAACCCCGCATGACCTAGAAAGCTCCTCACTCCCTTCACAAAAGTAGGGTAGGGAGTTTAGAAATCACTTCAATTTTGGCTTTATCAACCTCAATACCATTCTTAGAAATCTTGTGACCGAGGACAATGCCTTCCTCGACCATGAAGTGACACTTCTCCCAATACAAAACCAATTTAGTTTCCTCAGATTGTGCCAATACCTTGTCCAAGTTTTCCAAGCACTCTTCAAAAGAATTCCCCACGACAAAAAAATCATCCATGAAAACCTCAAGAAAGTCCTCCACCATATCGGTGAAGATGGCCATCATACACCGTTGAAAAGTCGCCAATGCATTACATAACCCAAATGGCATCTGCGAGAATGCGAAAGTGCCATAGGGACAAGTGAAAATGATCTTCTCTTGGTCTTCAGGAGCAATAAGAATCTGGTTATATCCGGAGTATCCGTCAAGGAAGAAATAAAAAGCACGTACGGCCAACCTATCCAACATTTGATCAAGAAACAACAACAAAAAATAGTCTTTCTGCGTAACTTTGTTGAGCTTCCTATAGTTCATGACCACTCTCCACCCGGTGATAGTTCTCATGAGGATCAATTCATTTTTGTCATTTGTTATCACAGTCATGCCCCTTTTCTTTGGGAGACATTGCATCGGCGAGGTCCACGAACTATCGGAAATGGGGTATACAACCCCGGCATCCAACTACTTGATTATATCTTTCTTCACTACCTCTTGCATAGCCTCATTCAATCTTCTTTGATGTTCCATAGAGCGTTTGTCATCCTCCTCCAAAATTATCTTGTGCATGCAAAGAGGGGGGCGGGAGGGGG
>ML404307.1:3813-39183 GCA_005239525.1 Nicotiana knightiana | reverse complement strand
CGGCTTATACCCCGAATATCTGCCAATGTCCAACCTATTGCTTTCTTCCTCCTTTGGTGCACCGCCAAGGTAGAACCTACATGCACGTTAGTTAAGCACGAGGAAAGAATAACATGTAAAATAGAACAAGGGCCAAGAAACTAATACCTGAGGTGTGAAGGCAAAGGCTTTAACTCCAGGGTGCGAGGCTCCTCGATTGAGGGTTTTGTTGGTGGAGTCTTCCGGTTCTCAAGATCCCATGAAAGTTTTCCGGGCTCATAAGTATATGACCTCATTCCTTGAAAAGCTTTGGCACATTCTACAAGGCCTTCCTTCTCATCCTCGTCATGGTTTAACAACACAGCTTCCAAGATGTCCTCAACATTCATCACAGCACTTGTGTCATCAACAATTACTTCGGTCACTTGATCCACGAATGAACAAACTTCGTTGCTATTTGGCTACCTCATTGATTTGCATACATGCAACACCACTTTTTCACCACCCATCCAGAAGGTGAGCTCACCAGCTTCCACATCAACCAGGGCCTTCCCTGTAGCAAGGAAAGGTCTCCCCAAGATAATGGGCACCTTGTAGTCAACCTCACAGTCAAGGATCACAAAATCTGCGGGAATGATGAACTTGTCGACCCGAACTAACACATCATCAATTATCCCCAAGGCCTCTTCATTGTTCGATCTGCCATTTGCAACCTCATTTATGTGGGTCTTGGTTTCCCAATCCCCAATGTTATGAACACAAAGTTGGGAATCAAGTTTTCCCCCAAATCACATAATGCTTTGGTAAAATTGGCACTCCCTATAGTGCAAGGGATTGTAAAGGCTTCAGGGTCTTCTAACTTTGGAGCCATGGAGTGAACAATAGCACTCACTTGATGTGTTATTTTCATTGTTTCACAGTTCATTTATATCTTCTTTGTTACCAAATACTTCATGAACTTGTCATATCCAGACATTTGTTCTAAGGCTTCAACCAACAACACATTTATCAACAAACTCTTCATCATATCAATAAGTTTCTTTAATTGTTTCTCATTGCTTTTATTTGTGAGTCTTTGAGGATATGGAGGAGGAGGCCTTGGCAAGGGTGCCTTAGGTTTTTGCACTATCGTATCCGGTATGTCTATCACTTACTCCCTAGACGGGTTCACATCTTCTTGTATCTCCTCCACACTTTCATCAATGTCAATCCTCACCTCTTCATTAGCTTGTTCATCATTGCTTGGCATGTCATCTTATTGAACCAACACATCATCATCCACATTTCTTCTTTGGTTTGAGGTACTTGCAACTCCACCTCTCCTGATTCTTGTTGTTACGTCCATTGCATGCCCCGTATTGTTCCCACCCTTAGGGTTCACCACCGTATCACTAGGTAGTGCCCCTTTAGGGGGATTATTTAAAGCTTGAGAAATTTGGCCGAGTTGAAACTCCAAATTACGGATAGAGGTATTGTGGGAGGTCAATTGAGCATCCGAGTCGGCATTTTTCTCCATCATTTGCTTAAACATATTTTCTATCGATCCCATTTCACTGTTGGAAGAACAAGGACCTTATGACGGATATGGAGGCAGGTTGTTTGGTTGTTGATACATCGAGGGCCTTTGAAAGCCCAACCCTCGATTCTCTTGATTGTTGTTGTTCCAACCCCTTGGTTGTTGTTTCTTCCCCAATTGCTTGGATTGTTGCCTCCCCAATTTCTTTGATTATTACCTCACCAATTGCCTTGGTTCCCTTGATTACTCCAATTGCCTTGATTATTATTATTTCCCCAATTTCCTTGGTTGTTGTTGTTGTCACCACTCCAATTTCCTTGGTGACCTTGGTTGTTCCATTCCCTTGGCTTCCTTGTGATCTCCATTGTTGTTGATTTGTAGCATTATTTATTTTACCTTGATAATTGTTGACATATTGCATCTCTTCATCTTGCTCATCATATGAGTCACCTTGATTATACCCACTATTATATTGCTCAAATTGTTCCGGACGTTTATGTACTTGTTGACCTCTTTGGCATCTCTTTTCACCATCATGTTCACCCCTTCCATAGAATTCACTTGTTTCGGCCCTTGAATCTGTTGAAGCATAGCCTTGGCCAATTGGATCATTGCGGTTATCAACTCCGCAATAGCTTGCCCATGATCATGTAGCTCCTTGTGTAGGTGAATGACATTTGGGTCACCTTAAGGAACATTAGCTCTACTTTGCCATGCCGAAGAGGTATCCGCCATATCATCAAAAATATCACAAGCTTCAGAATAAGCGTGTTCATGAAGTTACCTCCGGTGAGTTGATTCACCACACACTGATTTATTGTGTTGATCCCCCTGTATAAGGTCTGTTGGATCGGCCTCGGTCCTATCATTGTTCGGGCATCTTTGACCATGGTACGATATCTTTCCCAAATCTCGTGCAACGACTCATTGGGCTCTTTCTTGAACGCTAGAATTTAATCCCTTAGTGTAGCCATGTGCCCCAGAGAGATGAATTTGGCAATGAACTTTTCGGCCAACTCATCTCAAGTGTGGATTGAATGATTGGGTAATCTCTCTAGCAAATCCAAACCCCGTAGAGAAAAGGGAAATAGCCTCAAACGCAGTGCATCCTCGGAAACATTTGTTTGCTTGCTCCCCCAACAAGTATCGACAAACCCCTTGAGATGCTTGTAAGCATTTTGTCTTGGAGCTCCGGTGAAGAAACCCCATTTCTCAAGTAGTGTAAGCATCACATTGGTTACTTGGAAGTTACCCGTCCTAATCCGGAGTGAGACTATTGCACTTGCATAACCCCTGTTCGACAACACCTGGTGCGCTGCTCTTGGTGGAGGTGAGCGAGAGTTTGGGATTTTATCATGAGGCGGTCGGCCTCACATATTTACTTGAGGTTCGAGATGAATCTTATCTCCTTGATTAGCCTCTACCTCCTCCCCCACTAGCACATTTCCGATGGGCTTGTTGTCGAGAATCATTTTGCACCTATAAGAAATTCAAAACAAAATTAGTGACTTGGAAGGAAAGAAAGACGAAACACAATAAAACCAAGATATATAGCTAAACTTGTTTAACTCCCCGGCAACATTGCCAAAAATTGATCTCAGCCAAACCCACACCATAATAAAGTAGTGAGGCGGTTGATGCAATAATAAACCCAACGAAGGCCGGGATCAAATCTACAGGGAGTTAGAATATGGGATTAGGTGTATATCTAATTTGATTGTATGTTTTGACTCAAATTACACTTCCACGATATTGGTTGGTACTCTACTTCTACTTTGTTCTATTCAATGCAAGTATAAAACTAAGAACAATGTTTTTGGTTTTGAGTTTTTTTTCAAATAATAAAAGGATCTAGGGTCGTGACTTCCACCTAGGTGGCTACCTAATGGGTTGTAAATGCCAGGGCAAATTTGATTAGTCGGGTTCGTAATATAGCAATCACACTCGAATACTCACTATATACCTCTTAGTAGTTTAAGTGATTTTGCCCAATTTGGCTTTCTCAAGTCCAAATGGGTATTTGCACAATACAAGTGATAATAGCTCAATTCGGGTCTTAATATATCTAGATTCAATCCCTTTAATGGGGATATCAATTTCTTGAATTCATTCTAATTTCTTATTAGCCAAGTTTTCCTAGACTTAGTCTCTCTTTCTCAAGTAGAGACTAAGTCAATTAGGCATGGATCAATGTTTGCAACCACTAATCCTCGAGTTCTAGAATAAACTAGGCTAAATATCTCTAATCCAATCACAAACAAGCCCTAATTCAAACACCCAGGAAATACCCACACTAGGGTTGGGTCACAACCCTAGCTAAAAACTTATCTACTCATGAAAATTGTAGAAATTAAAGAAGAAATAGAGATAGAATTCATAATAATTAATTATGGGATGAAAATATAGTGTTTGGAGACAAATATAGTACAAAATTACTTAAATCAGTAAAGAAAAATAGCCAGGTGCTCTTACAAAAACCAATTTTAACCTAAAACTGACAAAAAAAGTCCTATTTATACAAAGCTAAAAATATCTGACAAAAATGCCCCCGCGGAGGTTATGCGGCCGCATAATTCTAAGTGCGGTCCACATTCTAAGCTTGACTTGTCAACTGAGCCTTCTGCGGTCGCACAAAGTTGGTATGCATCCGCACTTCATCAAGTTGTGCGGACCACACATTTCTGAGTGCGGCCGCACACTTGGCTTGAACTGGGATCTGGACTTGACTCTGCAGATCACACATTTGTGAGTGATACCGCACAATATTGATGTGGTCCGCACATCTTCAACTCAAGGTTCTCTGAATCTACTCCTCTGAGGTCCGCATAATAGTGAATGCGGCCGCACACTGACTTCTGCGGCGACACATATTTAATAGCTCAAAACTTCCAAGTCTGTGAACCTCTCTTCTGCGTCGGCACTAGATTTATGTGGTCCGCATACTCTGAAGCTAATTTGATAGGGTTCCTTAATTGTTTTCATCCACACACAGTATTGTGCGGTCCGCACTGTAAGAAATTTTGCCCTATTTTTATCCTTGTACAATTTTGACTCCTTTTTGAGTTGATTTTCACTTTTTTGCTCATTTCCCAATATTCCTGCAAGAAATCTCATTTAATTAGTTTTCGGGATACCTTTTAGCCTTTTCGAGCTAAAACACAAGTAAAAGAGAGCAAATAAGCAGTCAAAATCCCTACTTATCACTGGTCGCGACGTGGTATAGTTTCATCGCCCCAGATACTGCGCATTCTACGCGTATCTGTTCTATGTAGGCTACTCCTTTCCCTTTCTCCCATTGGCCGATGAATTTTGCCGCAACTACGGCGTCTGCTCGGCCCAACTTTCACTTACATCTTCAAACTTATCTGCATGTTGACGAAGTATGCGGAATTGGCAAGCCAAGGGATCTCTCTTCGCCAGCTGATGCACCTCTTCGTGCCTAATTTTTATAGAAGGACGATGTTGCATTTTCGTCACCGAGGAAGTAAGAGTATGGTAGTGAAGATGGACGGTAAAGCGAATCGTCGATTATGGTTTAGCTACTTCTATGTCAAGATCGAGGACGTGGTGGCACATGCAAATGGATTTCCTGAGGCCAAGAATTATGTCGGTAAGTGTTTTTTACTAAGTGCTTATTTTGCTCATTTTGATTATAGCCTAACATTCTGCCATTTTCTCGTTCAGCTAAGACTTCGCCCCTGTTACACCCTATGTTTTATTGTAGGACCAGAATGACATAATATTTGAAAGTATATAATGTAAGTTAATCATGTTACTTTGGAGGTTACAAAGATTGGAGATTATGAATAACAAGTACAAAGAGGGTTGGAAGGTTCAGAAGCTAAAGGAATTGAATAAAATAATGTTTAGTCAAAAGTCGACAAGCTGAGAAGGTTATAACACGTACTTTTTGGGTGAGACTGTCACGACCCAAAATTCATAAGGCCGTGATGGCGCCGGACACCACTGTCAGGCAAGCCAATTATTAAATAGTTAAGCTAAATTTCATGTTTTAGCATATTTGAAATCATTACCTTTCACTTTAACACGTAACAACTAAATAAAATCCATTAAGTAAAAATAACAATCCAATACTCCATTTTAATAAAGTACATCCCAACACATCCCAGAACCCGGTGACACAAGTACATGAACAATTTCTAAGAATTTTACAAATACTACAAAGCTTGTCTGAAATATAAATTGGACAAGGAATAAAAATGAAAATACAATAAATAGAGGAAGACTATGCCGACTGCAGGTCGTCTCCAAGTGATGCAGCTCGTCTAAGTCTCCAGGTCAGCCATATTGCTATGAAGCTACCTGTGCAACAAAATGCACAAAAAGTGTAGCATGAGTACAAAAACAACGTTTACTCAGTAAGTATCTCGCCTAACCTCAGAGAGGTAGTGACGAGAGGTCGAATTAGACACTTGCTATAAGTCGGTTAATTATAATCCAGTGAGGTTCTAAGCATGAGTATCATAGAAAATTAAATAATAATCAGGGATAAGAAACATCAAACTTATTTCACATTTTACACATCAATCCTTCTTCTTTTTAACTAACAGTTAAAAACTTCCTTAAGCCGATAACCATGTATAAATCACAGGAAATACGCAACATTTATCATGCGCAATTAAAGTGTCGAAGGTCGAACGGAGCGGACCAAAAATAATAAACTGTGCACTGCCGAGGGTCGAAATGCTCGAAGCATAGATGCATCTATTTTTCCCGCTCGTGAATCGATCATGCGACGCGGTCAACATAATAATAATAAGGCTAACCTGCTCGCGAATCATACCTGTGACTCAGGTGCTCATATGTACACGTATTCACATAATAAATCTGCATTTTTATCAAGAAAACAACTTCTCAAGAAAATGATAAAATTCTCTTTAGGTGAACATGAAGATAGTATATAAATTATTTCTGGGAATTCATTTGCCATGTTTGACAAGGTTTTCAAATATTACAAATCTGGCCGGAACACAATTACGGAAGGAAGAATAAATCCTCTTTCTAGATGATTAAAAAAATGAACTATAGTCTTCTTAGGTATTCAATTACTATTTCGATCATATTAGTGGTCTAATATTACTGGCAAGATCATAAGTACAACAAGGCATGCTAGTGGGTCCTAGACTACCCGTACATAAGCATATAGTAGCTACGCACGGACTCCCGTCACCCCGTGCCCACGTAGCCCCCGCAATTAATAGCTTGTATTCATTTAGTTCACCTATGGGGGACAATTCCCCCTCAAAAAGTTAGAAAGGAGACTTACCTCACTCCGAAATTCCATAACCGGCTTCCAAGCCCTTCCGACGAAATATACAATTTACTCTAATTTTCATGCTCTAATTCGTGGCTAGAATCCAAATTACCAAATTTTTAGGTTTTTCGTCAAAATTCCATATTTTCTACAAATTCCCATACTCAAACATGTACCTAGACCATGCATTTAACTTGAAAAGAGTTGGGATAACTTACCTTGTGATCCTTGACGAAAATCCCTCCTTGAAGCTCTCCACAATCGCCCATACCAAATGAAAATAGGAGGAGAATTGTCAAAATTCCCGTTTTAAAACATTCTGCCCAGGCCTCATTTCCGCACCTGCGATCCAACCTTCGCACCTGCGCTCCCGCAGGTGCGCCCAAACTCCCGCACCTGTGGCTTCCTCAGCTCTAGCCAAAAGTCGCACATGCGGCGTCAAAGGCGCACCTGCGACAAAAGCCTCGCAGGTGCGGTCACACCAGATGACATCAATCTCAGCACTTCTTCAGACTCCAAACTTGATCCGTTAACCACCTGTAATCAACCCGAGGCCCCGTCCAATTACACCAACCTGTTCCAAAACATAATACGGACTTGCTCGAGGCCTCAAATCACATCAAACAACACCGAAATCACGAATCGCACTAAAATTCAAACTTTATGAACTTGAAATTTACAACTTCTATATTCGATGTCGAAACCTATCAAATCACAACCGATTGATCCCAAATTTTGCACACAAGTCCTATTCGACATTATGGACCTGTTCCAACTTCTGGAATCACATTCCGACCCCGATATAAATATTTCCACTTCCGATCGGATTTCTCAAAAACCTTCAAATTTCTATCTTTAGCCAAATGACTTCAAAATAACCTATGGACATCCGAATTAACTTCCGATTGCGCTCCCAACTCCAGAATCACCATACGAAGCTATTCCCAGTCTCAGAATCCCAAACGGACGTCAATAACTCTAAAATGCTTTCCAACCCAAATTTATGAAATCCTTCTAAAACACTAACTTCCACAATATACGGTGAAACGCTCCGGGCTATCCAAAACCTGATACGGACATACGCCCAAGTCCGAAAACATCATATAAACCTGCTGGAACCTTCATATCCTGATTCCGAGGTCGTTTACTCAGAATCCCAATCTTAGTCAATTTCTCAAACTTAATGCTTCCGAAATGAGAATTTTCCTTCCAAATTAACTCTAAACTTCCTGAAATTCAATTCCGACCACACCTACAAGTCATAATACCGGAAACAGAGCTGCTCATGACCTCAAACTCCTGAACGACGCGTTAGATCTCAAAACGACCGGTCCGATCGTTACATTCTTCCCCACATACACAGACGTTCATCCTCGAACATGCTAAGAACAGCTCTAGAGTTATCTGAAATCACTGTTTAACACCTCGTGCACCTGCCCGTGCTACCACAACCCAGTTGAGCACATTATCTTGATCAAACCTGAAGATATCCTCTTTTATCCATACAATAAGCTCATAACCTAGTTCCAACACCTGAAATTTCTCTGCCAGACCTGTTTCCAATATATAATCACTGTATCAGCTACCACACGAGGTACCAAAACATGACTGCATACTTTTGCTGAATTTAGCGCCATACACCGCATATTTCATCATCCAATCACAATGACATTTCCCCAAACCTTAATAGCCAAAATTCCACCACTCCCACGCTCCCAATGCACCTTATGATATATATACACACATACATCCTGCTATAATGCTGACGATACCACCACACGGAGGAGATGTGCAGAAATTCTAACCAACTGCAGAGTTAACCAAACATTGAATCTCTGCTTTTTGACTAAAATCATCACCTCCTTACTAACCAAATACTGGCAATTGTCCTGTAATATACTTCACATAATCTTATCACATCGATCCTAGATTTATAAATCTCGTCTTACCCAATATGAACTGCTCAGACAACCAATCACCCCATACATGACCAATAGTCTCGCATGATGCCACAATGCGCCAATAGGCCATAACTCGAACATGATACATAAAGAAATGACTCAAGAAAAGACTACTCAACTCACGCATATTATTATGAACTCTCCTCAGAAAATAGAAAGAAGAACACAGAATATAGATATAGGGAACCGTACTCAACATCAGACTATTGTGGCGTGCAACCCGATCCAAATAACATGCCCGTGGCGGCGTGCCACCCGATCCAAATAACATAAAATTCACATAAGAAGACACACAACGAGCTAAATTGCTCATTACCATAAATATGGAACATCGGTCACAAGCATGCTAAGTGCACATTACCATCCTGGGGAGACTGATAAGGCCATACGCTACAAAACTCAAGCACATATGAGGTGCGATATATAATATGTATGTCGAGAGTCATCCTGCTCACATAACCTCATCACTACGCGGAATCTCAACACATAAGAAATTATCAAGTCATTTCACAACTCACATGGCACAATCATAATATCACATGAATTTGCCGAAGACGGAACAACACCTGATATTCCAACACTCCTCCTTGAGGAGCTTTATACTGAAATGAACACATCTGACTCGCATGAAGCCCATAATCTTGTTTAAATCAATTCATACACTTCAGGCCGATTATGCTCGCAATGAACTAGGCTGATAGCCTTACCTGGGTCCAAAATAACCTAATTAGTCTCATAACACACAAAAACAACCATCATAGTCGGGACAACACCCCACAATCCACAACTAACTGGGCCGAACGCCTTCCTCGCATAAATTTTCAAACAAGAAATATTGCACTTCCTTATACTTGGTCTAAATCTTCAATCAATCAGGTGACAACATGTCACACTTATACAATCTTCCCGTGGTAACGCTCCCACGACCCTCCACAAGGTAACGAGTCTGCACATCCATACCACCGACCACACTAACACTGCAAAAAAGATCAAGAACCCATGACCAGGGTACAAGCCTTTTTCACCGAATATCGATCTCAGATGACACTGAAGATAACACCAGCCTACTCTGAACTTTCAAATACCTTTTTCTTGCTCGCCCGAGCTCATGACACCCTTCCCAACACCGAACCGCAATCTTAATCCTTACTTCCAATTACATACTGCTTATTGCTTACTACACCTGCATGACAATATGAGATAGCGCATGAATTCCATCATAACTCTTTAACCACTAATTGGGTGAACACCCCATCATATAGAAACCCTTTTTTTTATTTTTCCATCTCATTCAAGAGAACCATAACAATACACGAGTGAATTCTCATAATAAAAAAACAGGCAAATCCCCAGGGAATAGTCTATACCCCTATGATCCTTCTGGGATCCGCCTACACCTGACAAGCCATAATACTTGAATGCTTCCAAAGAAATCCATTATGGCAGCCGACAAGCCTCGCACACGCCGGTACAAACCACATGCATAACTTAACCACATTGAAGGAACTGATCACTGTCGTACATGTGCCATTAAAACCATGGCTAACCAATCTATCTTCTTTTAATCATCCTTAATTGCCTCAGAAACAATAGTAACTCCATTCAACTCATAACAAACTCAATCCTTACTCATCCCGAGTGGCCTTGACTACCATGCTAACTTAATCCCGCAAACCGTCTCATACCCTTCTGATAATCTTTGTACACCCCGGAGTTTACTTCTCTCACTCCCCCAACACTATCATGCACGCTGAAAAATATCATAGAACACCCCAACTATTTTCCCTTTCTCAGAAATTACGCTGCAAAAGCTCGATTCTTAATAATATTGCTACCTGAAACCCTTAAACATCGCATTGTTAGCCTTCGAATTCATTAGGACCGCTATCAAGAGTCAGCCACTCTGACTGGCCCCGAATACAATCAACTCCAAGGCTCTTCTAGCACATGCACACCTTCTCAATGAAGCACGTGACTGAGTCACTTCCCTTACAACTCGCCTATGCCTTAAGCATAAATTCTTAATCTCCCAAAACCTAACCCTGCTCAAATAGGACCAACTTTTGCACATATTTATCAAATCCCATGCTCAATTACCACTTTATTCCTTAGCTGTAATAGCTTGCCAATATGCCGACAATTCGCAATCCCTATGAGAAGACAATCCTACAACCCAATTGTAGGTGGTGGGACTCCCCACGTAGCCCGAAGATACTCCTTGCACCACTCTAGACCCCGCTGAGATCCTTTCTCCTTTGTTAGCATGATTTCGCTTAACCAATCCGTCCAATTCTTCCAAATTCCCCTGTCAGCATTCCATAAATACTCAAATTCTCTAGCACCATTCACACATTCTGCCTCCTACCGAATAGGCACCAGAATCCCTCACAGAAACTTGCCAACCATGCAACCGCTAACCTACTCACTTGAGATAACCCACTGGTGGAAGTCACCTACTGACACCTTCCAATGACGCTGAAATGCACACTTTCTACAACATCAATACCCTATCCTAAGCCTGCTCTCATTCACCAACTTTACCAGTCCGTCTGCTCCTCATAGACATCTACTAAATGCGCTAAAATATCTTTAAATTCACCACCACATTGTGGTGTCAAAGCCGCAACTGTGACCAAAGCCTCGCAGGTGCTGTCACACAAGATGACAGCCATCTCAGCACTTCTTCAGACTCCAAACTTGATTTGTTAACCACCTGGAATCCACCCAAGGCCCCGTCCAATTACACCAACCTGTTCCAAAACATAATACGGACTTGCTCGAGTCCTCAAATCACATCAAACAACACCGAAATCACGAAACGCACTAAAATTCAAACTTTATGAACTTGAAATTTACAACTTCTATATCCGATACCGAAACCTATCAAATCACAACTGATTGATCCCAAATTTTGCACACAAGTCATATTCGATATTACGGAACTGTTCCAACTTTCGGAATTACATCCCGAACCCGATATCAAAATTTCCACTTCCGGTCAGATTTCTCAAAAACCTTCATATTTCTATCTTTAGCCAAATGACTTCAAAATAACCTACGGACATCCGCATTCACTTCCGATCGCGCTCCCAACTCCAGAATCATCATACGAAGCTATTCCCAGGCTCGGAATCCCAAACGGACATCAATAACTCTAAAATGCTTTCCAACCCAAATTTATGAAATCCTTCTAAAACACTAACTTCCACAATATACGCTGAAACGCTCCCGGGCTATCCAAAACCCGATACGGACATACGCCCAAGTCCGAAAACATCATATGAACCTGCTGGAACCTTCTGATCCTGATTCCGAGGTCGTTTACTGAGAATCCCATTCTTAGTCAATTTCTCAAACTTAAGGCTTCCGAAATGAGAATTTTCTTTCCAAATTAACACTAAACTTCCCGAAATTCAATTCCGACCACACCTACAAGTCATAATACCAGAAATGGACCTACTCATGACCTTAAACTACTGAACGACGCGCTAGAGCTCAAAACGACCGGACTGGTCGTTACATTCTCCCCCACTTAAACAGACGTTCGTCCTCGAACTTGCTAAGAACTTCTCTGGAGTTATCTGAAATCACTGTTTAACACCTCGTGCACCTGCCCGTGCTACCAAAACCCAGTTGAGCACATTAAGTTGATCAAACCTAAAGATATCCTCTTTTATCCATACAATAAGCTCATAACCCAGTTCCAACACCTGAAATTTCTCTGCCAGACCTATTTCCAATATATAATCACCGTATCAGCTACCACACGAGGTACCAAAACATGACTGTATACTTTTGCTGAATTTAGCGCCATACACCGCATATTTCATCATCCAATCACAATGACATTTCCCCAAACCTTAATAGCCAAAATTCCACCACTCCCACGCTCCCAATGCACCTTATGATATATATACACACATACATCCTGCTATAATGCTGACGATACCACCACACGGAGGAGATGTGCAGAAATTCTAACCAACTGCAGAGTTAACCAAACATTGAATCTCTGCTTTTTGACTAAAATCATCACCTCCTTACTAACCAAATACTGGCAATTGTCCTGTAATATACTTCACATAATCTTATCACATCGATCCTAGATTTATAAATCTCGTCTTACCCAATATGAACTACTCAGACAACCAATCACCCCATACATGACCAATAGTCTCGCATGATGCCACAATGCGCCAATAGGCCATAACTCGAACATGACACATAAAGAAATGACTCAGGAAAAGAATACTCAACTCACGCATATTATTATGAACTCTCCTAAAAAATAGAAAGAAAAACACAGAATATAGATATAGGGAATCGTACTCAACATCACACTATTGTGGCGTGCAACCCGATCCAAATAACATGCCCGTGGCGGCGTGCCACCCGATCAAAATAACATATTCACGTAAGAAGACACACAACGAGCGAAATTGCTCATTACCACAAATATGGAACATCGGTCACAAGCACGCTAAGTGCACAATACCATCCTGGGGAGACTGATAAGGCCATACGCTACAAAACTCAAGCACATATGAGGTGCGATATATAATATGGATCTCAAGAGTCATCCTGCTCACATAACCTCATCACTACGCGGAATCTCAACACATAAGAAATTATCAAGCCATTTCACAACTCACACGGCACAATCATAATATCACATGAATTTGCCGAAGACGGAACAACACCTGATATTCCAACACCCTTCCTTGAGGAGCGGTATACTGAAATTAACACATCTGACTCGCAT
This sequence comes from Nicotiana knightiana, assembly GCA_005239525.1. Lineage (NCBI taxonomy): Eukaryota > Viridiplantae > Streptophyta > Magnoliopsida > Solanales > Solanaceae > Nicotiana > Nicotiana knightiana. Next base: position 25,690 of record ML404307.1, on the reverse strand, counting down.
GAAGCCCATAATCTTGCTTAAATCAATTCATACACTTCAGGCTGATTCTTCTCGCAATGAACTAGGCTGATAGCCTTACTTGGGTCCAAAATAACCTACTTCCTCTCATAACACACAAGAACAACCATCATAGCCGGGACCACACCCCACAATGCACAACCAGCTCAAACGCCTTCCTGGCATAAATATTTAAACAAGAAATATTTCACTTCCTTATACTTGGTCTAAATCTTCAATCAATCAGGTGACTACATGTCACACTTATACAATCTTCCCGTGGTCACGCTCCCACGACCCTCCACGAGGTAACAAGTCTGCACATCCATACCACCGACCACACTAACACTACAAAACACATCAAGAACCCATGACCAGGGTACAAGCCTCTTTCATCGAATATCGATCTCAGGTGACACTGAAGATAACACCAGCCTACTCTGAACTTTCAAATCCCTTTTTCTTTCTCGCCTGAGCTCATGACACCATTGCCAACACCGAACCGCAATCTTAATCCTTACTTCCAAATACATACTGCTTATTGCTTACTGCACCTGCATGCCAATATGAGATAGCGCATGAATTCCATCATAACCCTTGAACCACTAATAGGGTGAACACCCCATCATATAGAAACCCTTTTTTTTCTTTTCCCACCTCATTCAAGAGAACCATAACAACACACGAGTGAATTCTCATAATAAAAAAACAGGCAAATCCCCAGGGAATAGTCTATACCCCTATGATCCTTCCGGGATCCGCCTATACCTGACAAGCCATAATACTTGAATGCTTCCAAAGAAATCCATTATGGCAGCCGACAAGCCTCGCACACGCCGGTACAAACCACATGCATAACTTAACCATATTGAAGGAACTGATCATTGTCGTACATGTGCCATTACAACCATGGATAACCAATCTATCTTCTTTTAATCATCCTTAATTTCCTCAAAAACAATAGTAACTCCATTCAACTCATAACAAACTCAATCCTTACTCATCCCGAGTGGCCTTGACTACCATGCTAACTTAATCCCGCAAACCGTCTCATACCCTTCTGATGATCTTTGTACACCCCGGAGTTTACTTATCTCACTCCCCCAACACTATCCTGCACGCTGAAAAATATCATAGAACACCCCAACCATTTTCCCTTTCTCAGAAATTACGCTGCAAAAGCTCGATTCTTAATCATGTTGCTGCCTGAAACCCTTAAACACTGTATTCTTAGCCTTCGAATTCATTAGGACCTCTATCAAGAGTCATCCACTCTGACTGGCCCCGAATACAATCAACTCCAAGGCTCTTCTAGCACATGCACACCTTCTCAATGAAGCACGTGACTGAGTCACTTCCCTTACAACTCGCCTATGCCTTAAGCATAAATTCTGAATCTCCCAAAACCTAACCCTGCTCCAATAGGACCAACTTTTGCACATATTTATCATATCCCATGCTTAATTACCACTTTATTCCTTAGCTGTAATAACTTTCCAATATGCCGGCAATTCGCAACCCCCATGAGAAGACAATCCTACAACCCAATTGCAGGTGGTGGGACTCCCCACTTAGCCCAGGCTACTCCTTGCACCACTCTAGACCCTGCTGAGATCTTTTCTCCTTTGTTAGCATGATTTTTCTTAACCAATCCGTCCAATTCTTCCAAATTCCCATGTCAGCATTCCCTAAATACTCAAATTCTCTAGCACCATTCACACATTCTGCCTCCTACCGAATAGCCACCAGAATCCCTCATAGAAACTTGCCAACCATGCAACCGCTAACCTACTGACATGAGATAACCCACCTGTGGAAATCACCAACTGACACCTTCCAATGACGCTGAGATGCACACTCCTGCAACATCAATACCCTATCTTAAGCCTGCTCTCATTCACCAACTTTACTAGTCCGTCCGCTCCTCATGGACATCTACTAAATGCGCTACAACATCTTCAAATTCACCGCCACATTGCGTCCTTCTTCATTCCTAACAACTCCTCCCTGTTGTATCCAACCTTCCGCCAAAATAACCCACATTTCAACTTAAGCTCGTGGACCCAATCACCATCCACTAAAACTCTCAAACTTTCCCTCAAGATAGGCAGCTGTCTTACCACTGAACTCATGTGCTACGCTGCCACTCTCCCACCTGTTAAACTTATTCCTTTAAACAACTACCTGACTTTCGTTCCTTACACCTGGCCTTTAGAAAGGGAACCACCGCCGAGCACTTTTCACATATCTTCCTTCATCGCATGCTGCCCAATTGCTGCCTCAATTCAATATCATTCTTTGTAGTTCTTAATCCACCAGTTCGCCACGACTTCAAACTCTTTGAAGATCATCTATCTCGAGTTGCCTTCATAATCAACACTTATCAAGTACTGAACCACCGCGCCTCACGATCTGTGACAACCTCTTCTTCGATACTTTTTCATAATACTCTGAACCCATGCAGCCGAAGAAACCATAGCACCGACAAACTTAACATATTCCATTCGATCAGTGACGATGACATCACATCACAGGTGCATATCCCACCTCTCTTGAAAACACCAAGTCTTATTTCTTTATCAATCAAAAACCTGACCATTTATAGTCCAAATGCCTTTCCTCTGCCGGAACTAAAATGCTGAAATCTCGAAATCACGCCCTGAGAAGACCTCCCTTCAAGCCATTCATTACCCCCAACATATGGGCAAGCATTCTATCATCATATCGGCATCGCGCGATAACCAATCATAAACATCATCACAACCTGAGCATAACCTTAAGTCCTCAGAATCACAGCTACTGGCTGAAACAACATATTACTCTTCCACGGAGCAACGACAATAGCCTCAATCAACTTCACAGGGAGAAACATCCCGCACCACACCCATAGCACCATTTCAATTCATCAAATTCCTGATTCATAGCAAGCGCTTCGCGACGCGTAAGATTGAGTAGGAAGAAACGTAGGCATAAGCCTCGGAGGAATCAAATCGCACGATGAGGTATCAAGAAGGGAAGTACTCCTTACAGCCATGTAGCCTCTCGAAGATAATTACAGACGTCTCCGTACCGATCCGCAAGACTCTACTAGACTTGCTCATAACTCGTGAAACCTAAGGGAACCTAGAGCTCTAATACCATATTTTCACGACCCAAAATCCATAAGGTCGTGATGGCGCCGGACACCGCTGTCAGGGGAAGCCAATCATTAAATAGTTAAGCTAAATTTCCTGTTTTAGCATTTTTTTAAATCATTACCTTTCACTTTAACACGTAACAACTAAATAAAATTCATTAAGTAAAAATAACAGTCCAATACTCCATTTTAATAAAGTACATCCCAACACATCCCAGAACCCGGTGACACAAGTACATGAGCAATTTCTAAGAATTTTACAAATTCTACAAAGCTTGTCCGAAATACAAATTGGACAAGGAATAAAAATGAAAATACAATACATAGAGGAAGACTCTGCCGACTGCGGGTCGTCTCCGAGTGATGCAGCTCGTCTAAGTCTCCAAGTCAGCAATATTTCTATGAAGGTACCTGTGCAACAAAATGCATACCAAGTGTAGCATGAGTACAAAAACAACGTGTACTCAGTAAGTATCCCGCCTAACCTCAGAGAGGTAGTGACGAGAGGTCGAATTAGACACTTGCTATAAGTCGGTTAATTATAATCAAGTGAGGCGCTAAGCATGATTATCATACACAATAATAATAATCAGGGATAAGAAACATCAGACTTATTTCACATTTTACACATAAATTCTTCTTCTTTTTAACTAGAAATTAAAAACTTCCTTAGGCTGATAAACATATATAAATCACAGGAAATTGCAACATTTATCATGCGCAAACAAAGTGCCGAGGGCCGAACGGCGTGGACCAACAATAATAAATTGTGCACTGCCGAGGGTCGAACGACTCGAACCATAGATGCATCTATTTTCCCCGCTCGCGAATCGATCATGCGACGCGGTCAACATAATAATAATAAGGCTAACCTGCTCGCGAATCATACCTGCGACTCAGGTGTTCATATGTACACGTATTCACATAATAAATCTGCATTTTTATCAAGAAAATAACTTCTCAAGAAAATGATAAAATTTTATTTAGGTGAACATGAAGATAGTATATAAATCATTTCTGGGAATTCATTTGCCACGTTTGACGAGGTTTTCAAATATTACAAATCTGGCCGGAACACAATTACGGAAGGAAGAATAAATTCTCTTTCTAGATTATTAAGAAAATGAACTCTAGTCTTCTTAGGTATTCAATTACTATTTCGATCATATTAGCGGTCTAATATTACTGGCAAGATCACAAGTACAACAAGTAAGGCATGCTAGTGGGTACTAGACTACCTGGACATAAGCATATAGTAGCTATGCATGGACTCCCGTCACCCCGTGTGCACGTAGCCCCCGCAATTAATAGCATGTATTCATTTAGTTCACCTATGGGGGACAATTCCCCCTCACAAAGTTAGAAAGGAGACTTACCTCGCTCCGAAATTCCATAACCTTCCAAGACCTTCCGACGACTCCAATTGATGCACAACGCTCCAAAACTAGCCAAATAATGGGCAAAACAATGAAAATGTACCCTAATACTTGTAAAAATTCAGACTATATAAATTTTCATCTCCGCACCAAAATTCCCTTGGGCCCACATGCCCGTATTCTGAAATTTCTCGAAGATAAACTCTACCCATAGACTTACTAGCTCAAATATACAATTTACTCTAATTTTCATGCTCAAATTCGTGGCTAGAATCCAAATTACCAAATTTCTAGGTTTTTCTTCAAAATTCCATATTTTCCAAAAATTCCCATACTCAAAATTTAACTTAAAAAGAGTTGGGATAACTTACCTTGTGATCCTTGACGAAAATCCCTCCTTGAAGCTCTCAACAATCGCCCATACCAAATGAAAATAGGAGGAGAATTGTCAAATTCCCGTTTTAAAACATTCTGCCCAGGCCTCATTTCCGCACCTGCGATCCAACCTGGAGCGCAATTGCGCCCAAACTCCCGCACCTTCGGCTTTCTCAGCTCAAGCCAAAACTCGCAGTCGCACCTGCGGCCAAAGCCTTACAGGTGTGGTCACACCAGATGACAGCAATCTCAGCACTTCTTCAAACTCCAAACTTGATCCGTTAACCACCCGGAATCCACCCAAGGCCCCCGGGACCCCGTCCAACTACACCAACCTGTTCCAAAATATAATGCGGACTTGCTCGAGGCCTCAAAGCACATCAAACAATGCCGAAATCACGAATCACACTAAATTCAAACTTTATGAACTTTAAATTTCCAACTTCTACATCCGATGCCGAAACCTATCAAATCATAACCGATTGATCCCAAATTTTGCACACAAGTCATATTCGACATTATGGATCTCTTCCAACTTCTGGAATCGCATTCCGATCCCGATATCAAAATTTCCACTTCCGGTCAGATTTCTCAAAAACCTTCAAATTTCTATCTTTAGCCAGACGACTTCAAAATAACCTACGTACATCCGAATTCACTTCCGATCACGCTCCCAACTCCAGAATCACCATACAAAGCTATTCCCAGTCTCGGAATCCTAGACGGACATAAATAACTCTAAAATGCTTTCCAACCCAAATTTATGAAATCCTTCTAAAACCCTAAATTCCACAATATACGCCGAAATGCTCCCAGGTTATCCAAAACTCGATCCGGACATACGCCCAAGTCCGAAATCATCATATGAAACTGCTGGAACCTTCAGATCCTGATTCCAAGGTCGTTTACTCAGAATCCTAATCTTAGTCAATTGCTCCAACTTAAGGTTTCCGAAATGAGAAGTTTCTTTCCAAATTAACTCTAAACTTCCTGAAATACAATTTCGACCACACCTACAAGTCCTAATACCGGAAACGGAGATGCTCATGACCTCAAATTACTGAACGACGCGCTAGAGTTCAAAATGACCGGTCGAGTCGTTACAGATACTAGATTCTTAACATGATAAGGAGGTTATGTTAGTCATCTTTTAGTCGTGTGTTATCCCACATTTCTTTGGTTGTATCACAGTTGGATATTTTTTCATATTATTCTCTACTTATAGCATTATAGAGTAGATTTCAGGCCTTAGCATTGACTTGAACAACTGCCATATGCTCGTCTGTATGTTCGTCTAGTTCTTCCTGATCAGCAGTAGGTTATGCTGCTACCCGCAGTGGATATTTTCCTTTCTTGATTACTCGCCAAACTTTGACATCATATGACTTTGTATATATTTCCATACGAACTTTTCAGTGAGAAAAATATTGTCCATTGAAATAAGTTGGCCTGACTTGTGATGTTCCTTCTTGAAAGAGTGCTCCAACAATTCCTTGGTTTGCCATGATCTTTTCTCACAAACTGTTAAGAAAAGAAGAGTGAGACTAGCTCTGATACCAATTGAAAGTACAAAAGAGGGGTGAATTGCTTGTTTTGAAAATAGTTATTATAAGTTGACTAGTTTACCAATTAGTTGACTAGAGATAAAAGTGAAATAGTAAGAAGTACAAAATTAAAATGCAGAAGTAAAGTGTAGGAATTAAAGACACCGGAGTTTTTATACTGGTTCGGATTTAGTGTGAATCATAGTCTAGTCCCCTTGGGTTACAAGGGTATTCTCTTTCAGTGATTGAGTTTCTCGAGTACAAAGTGAATGGTGTAGTTTTACACTGGTTTCTTAGTTTCTATGTCTCTCGCCTTTTCTTGATACAATGCCTCACCGGTGATTTTCTCTCTTTCTTCTCTAACTTGTTACAATCAGATCTAGTAGAACTACAATGTTTGTTTAAAGTAGAACAAAGAGAGGGTAATTGGTTTGATCAAAGTATATCTCTTCAAGTCTGAAACGATCGTCTATATACCGTCCAGGAGGCCTTAGAGTCTGGAGAGATTTGCAAACCCAAAAAATTTTATCCTTGAAAGGAATCACAGGTTGATTATTTCCAAGAATAAGGTTGATTCCCGTTATACTTCCTTGATGAATATACTTTGATAGCTTTTCATCTTTAAGCCTTGATATCCGCCGGATTTCCAGTGTTGGCTATGCCTTTGCCGAAACTTTAGTTCTTCTTTCCTTTTTATTGTTGGTAGCTTCAATCATCTTCTGATTGATATCTTTCTTCAGCTTTGATTGCTCTCCTTGATGGCTTAAATCATCCTCTTACTGATATCTTCCTTTAGCTTTGATTGATTATCTATTTCCGGATCTTTATTGCTTTGCTGATTACTTAATGGCTTCAGTCAATCTTTGATTGATACTTTCCTTTTTACTTTGATTCTGATTGATTGCCTTGAGTCCCTACATAAAACACAATTATATTATTTTTCACCATTAAAACTAAAATCTAACACGAGTTGCTTCTGGCTCTATATTGGTGTGTTACTTACCATTTAATCGCCAGCTTTCAGATATTCTTACAAAAAGTCTTGTTGCTCTCAGGTTTATGCGTCTTCGAGACAATTTCCACATTCAATCCTGCATCGATTGAGGGGGTGTGTTTGAGTAAAGTGGTGTAGAATTGTTCTCCTATGTCTTACTTAAGTTATTCACTGTATTTAATTATTATATTTACCCTTAAATATAAATAGATAATACTTACCTTGATTTAGGTAAGCAGCTAGTTTACCACCTCTACACTTTCGGCTTTGACCACTTAGGTATAATTCTTAGTGGTAATTTCATCAAAAAGTAATTCCTTCTTCCACTCTTTACACTATTTACAAGGTCACCTCATCCCAAGAAAAATTTAAAAGAAAAATAAAGAAAATTATATATTCAGGACCCGACAAAATTTTACAACTTTACTTTAATATAAAAGATATGATTTTTCTTCTACCAATATTTGAAGTACAAGGTTTCCCATGAAAAGGAATAGCAATTACAATTTATTCTAAGTCGGGAGGAATGCACCCTTGGCTAATTGGGATCAGTATTTGGACATAAGTACTTTTAAGTTTTACCTAGTTTTTAGCTAATGCATAAGGCACAAGTAAGCGCGCCACATCATATTATTTGTTGCTCTACTTGCCCTTTTTAAAATTTTATTATTAGAAAAATAGGAGTGAACGTCAACAATCAAAATCTTACTTACACATGGTGTGTGATGACAACAATCAGCCTATGTCCGAATGTAAAGAAATACGAAAAAAGAAACAGGAGAAGGAATTTGGTGCCTACTGGCAACCTACAACTACTACAAGGACTCCCAACACTAGGAGTAAAGGGAAATCAACTCTACAAAAGACTGTGGAAGTAAGGAAGAAAAAGAGGAAAGAAAGAAAATATATTTTTATTAAGAGATGAGTCTGATGTAGAAGTCGTTGAGTTAGTCAGTGATGAAGAAGAGGAGGTTGAGAATGTTTCATTATAAAGGAAGAAGAAATCAAGTTCATGTGAAACTGATAGCAAAAAGAAAAGGACTCCTAAGAAGACAAAAGAAACTGATCGACTGAAGAACAGATTAGTTTCAAAAGAAGAAGAAGAAAAAAACTCAAGAAAAGGTTACCATTATTGGCAAAGAGATATAGTTTAGTGGACAGGTTTTGCTGAAGGACATGGTGATACACCCTGAGGTTGTCGGAGAGCCATGAATGAAAGAACAAGTGGAAAAGTGAAATTGTTGTATGTGTTTGTGAACAAGTGTGTGTTGCACAAATCAGATCGAGGGGAGAAATAAGGCTACTGCTATGGATATGACAGTAGTGTAACTGCTTGTAAAATGACATGTTATTGAACTTACTATTATTGAAGATAAAGCACATGTTTAGGGCAACCAATCCATCAAAAGGGAAGCACGCACTGTCATATAAATTAATTCGACCGCTACCGCACAAAGTAGGTGCAAACTCAGTTTGACATATATATATATGTACTGCACTAATTGTTCTTTCTGGAAATTTTTTGCTCTTGGTATCACTCATGCACGCTAGTTTTCTCCGCTCAATATCCTACATGCAAGTTCATGTTGAATTTTAAGCAACTTATTATATGTAGTAGTAGTAGTAGTACAATAAAATTTTTGAAAGGTTGCAACTTATCTTGATGATTATGTTGCCACTTGCTGAAGAATAATACTTGACGGACATTTAAACTAGACAGCCAAAACCAAAATTTGTTCAGACTAGCTAGTTCGTTTTGCAATAAGAAATGACTTTTATACAAATTCATTACTTGACAACCTAATATGTAATAAGCACACTCTGCAATAGTATACACATTAGTTAATTAATGGCTGGGTTTTTTGGGAAACAACCGGTGGCCGTGGGTGAGATTAAACTTGGGTGTAGAAAAAGTAAAATGCGTTCATTTTTGTGTGAACAAAGATGGATTTCTAATAGATTTTTTTCTGGATTTGACTTGATTTGAATTAAACGTAATAAGGAAGAAACAAAGAAGAAGAAGAGATAGGGAATGGATAGGCAATGAGAGAGGACAGAACTGGGAGGGAAAGAATAAAAGAAAAAGTCAACCTTTTCTTATTATGAAGGTTTTCTGAATCATATTTTTTCACTTTTCTGTTAGTCGGGGCTATTTTTGATCCTATTGCGTAACGGTGAGGATATTTTTGCACCCAAACTCAAACGGAGAGTATATCTACTCCATTTTCAATAGTAGGAGGATATTTTTGGTCCTTCTCCCTTTTGGAATTTATACAAGTCTAAAGCCAGATATTCTATATAAATTATGTCAATACATAAAATCTCCCAAAACTGATAATACAAAGTCATGAGCTTTACAATAGAAGTAAAAGTCTAAAAATACAAAATAAAAATACTAAATGAATAACGACAAAAATAACATATATGGAAAAAGACGCCAAGGACTGTGGTCGAAATGCAGCTCAACCTCTTCTCTCAGCAACTCACATCAAATAAGAACAACTCTCTGATAGGTCCAATACCTGGATCTGCACAAATAAGTACTGAGTGTAGTATGAGTACAATCGACCTCATGTATCTACCAAGGGTCAAGACTAACTCAGGCAAGGTAATAGTGGCAAGAATTACAAATGACACACGCTAACAACCTGCTCAGTTCAAAATACAAGTACACAATGGTACCAAACTAAGCATCAAACATAGATATAACCAACTCAGTGCACATAGAGAAGATGTACAAGCCCTGTATCAGTTAACGACCCATAATATAGAGTAGATATGCATTAAGAATCAAATTAATGTGCATATGTTAACATAAAGAGAAGATATGTACCGTGCTTCACCTTCCACCCAGATAACATATAGATAAGATATGCAAATAGAGGCATGTATACATTCCAAAAAGGACATATTGAGAAGATATGTGATAAAACATGTATACAGCCAAGGTAATTGCAAATAGAGAATATATGCAAAAACCCAAACACTGATCAACTTTATCTTACAGCGTATACGTCATCACGAGAGATACATTATAGGACGATCCTAGGAGATGGATTCTTATCCACACGTTGCATCGATAACTCACGTTCAATAACATATCAACCGCACGGACCGCTCACGTGCCGCAATAACTCAACCCACATGGACAACTCACATGCTATCAATCTAGTCCATATCACAGAGAAGCATATACAATAATACATGTATGTAAACAATGGATGCCAAACCACATACTCATGGACTAAAATAAGTGACATGCTAAGGTTTATACATCTGCAAAATGTATTATCATAACTCAAATTAGGTCAATTATCATGTTTGAACAGAAGACTAACCTGCATATAATCTCTAACATGATTCAAATATCTCACAAATGGGTACAAACAAAAGATGCATGGTAGCAAGAAGCTTAACATTCAATTTATGGCATAAATTAGACTAAGAACCACCCCGAGTATGGATAAAAACCCTGGTGAACGCACATGGGCTCAATCCCTCACATTTGTGCCACCCGTAGCATGCAACCAACATCAATAATTTAGGAAACTAGTGCCTTAACGAAGCTTAGGCAAGACACCTATCTCAAATGAGTCAAATCAACACTCTAAAATTGCATTCACAGGCAAATCGACCTCTGAACGGATCGAATCTAGCCAAAAATAACTTAATAACCTCAAAATAAGGCCATGGAAACAACTCCAAATAATAAAGTTTCAAACTTTATAGAAATATGCAAAGTCAACCAAAATGTTAACATATGCCCGCTTCCCGAAATTTGACAAAAGTCAAAAATCACGATTACCCATTTGAACACGAGTCCAATCATACATGTTTCATCCAAATCCGACTCCGAATCGGGGTTCAAATCCTTAATTTTTATTTTAAAATAATTTTGCCAAAATCTCCAATTTCCTCACTTTGACTCACCAATCAAATGCCAAGTTCAAGGATGTAATCATGAATAATAATCAAATCTGGGTCGAGAACACTTACCCAATAAAAGAGAGCGAAAAACACCTCAAACATCATCTCAATCCTAGCTTCCAATCTCAAAATACGATTAAATGAACAAAACCGTCGATTTAATACCATTGCCCAGCTATTTCGCATTTACGGACCAAGATGCTCGCACATGCGAGCTCTTTCATGCGGAAAATAGTCTTGTATCTGCAAGCTCACTAACTCCCCCCGAGCATCTGCTTCTGCGGACTTCTTTTGCACCTGCATATGCGCGTTTGTGTAACGACCCGACCGGTCGTTCCGTGAGATTTACCCCATTTCCCCTATTTCTGTATTTGTTATGTATTGCTATCTTGTTTTTAATGTTTTGGATCAGTTGGTTTGGGTCTGGAGTAGTTATGGTGAGAGTTTAGGCATTTAGCCTTTTAAAGTAGTCTAATAATTGAGAAAGCTAACTGAGAGTTGACTTATTGGTAAACGACCTCGGAATGCAGATTTTATGGCTCGAATAGCTTTGTTAGGTGATTTGGGACTTGGGAGTGTGTTCGGAATATTTTTGTGATGTCCGGAGTAAAATTAGGATTGAATTGGCGAAAGTTAGTTTTTGGCGATTTTCGGTCGGCAGTGGAAAATAGGCTATCGAGGTCGGAATGGAATTTCGGAAGTTGGAACGGTTTCGTAATGTCATTTTGGATATGTCCGCAAACTTTCAGGTTAATCGGAGGTGTTTTGGTTGGTTTCAGCGTAGTTGGCGAATTTTAGGAGTTTCAAACTTCTTAGGCTTGAATTTGATGAAAATTTGGTGTTTTGTGTTGTTTTTGGTGTTTCGAGGGCTCGACTAAGTTGGAATAATGCTACGGGGTGTGTTGGTATGTTTGGTTGGGGCCCCGAGGGGCTCGGGATTGATTTCAAATGGTTGACGGGAAGTTGGAGTGATTTTTGGAAATCTGTTGTGCTGGTTTGCTGGTATTTTCGCACCTGCGAAAGGGGAGTCGCAGGTGCGGTTGCACAGGAGCGGAGAGAAAGGTCGCAGGTGCGAGTTTTTCCTGTGTAGGGAATGGTCCGCAGGTGCAAGGGGTTTGTCGCACCTGCGATGTCGCTGGTGCGGAAAGGTGGTCGCAGGCGCGAGAATTGGCCAGTTAAGTGAGTCTCGCAGGTGCGCACCCTGGGACCGCAGGTGCGGCCAATTGTCCGCAGGTGCGGAAATGACTGTGCAGAACAGTATAAAAAGGACCCCTCCGCGAAATTTATTAGTTTTCATCAATTTGCATGCGGGAGGAGTCCATTGAAGGTGGTTTTGAGAGAGAATTTCAAAGTTCTTCAGCAAAGGTAAGTTCTTTGGTTGTTAATCCCGTTCCTATGCTATTTTGTTAAGATTAGGCTTGAAAATTTAAGGATTTGGGTTGGAAAAAGTTGGAAAAATGGGAGGAAAGAATTGGGATTTCTTTTGAGGTTTTGGAATGGCAATTGTTGTCCGATTTTGGTGTTCTTGGTATGTATAGAATCGTGGGAGGACGAGGTTTTTAATGATGTAAAAATTATTGAATTCTGAGATGTGGGCCCGGGGCTCGAGTTTGGCCGTATTTCGAGATTTTTGATTAAATTGATAATTTTCGATTGGGTTGTGTTCCTTGAGTATATATTAATGATGTTGAACTGGTTTTGGCTAGATTTGGAGCAATCGGGAGCCAATTTGAAGGGCAAAGGCATAGCGGACTAGTGTCGCGGCCCGGTAGAGGTAAGTAATGGTATTAAATCTTGTCCTGAGGGTATGGAACCCCGGACTACATATTTTCTCACTGATTTTTAGAAAGGCGCACATGTCGGATGATGAGTATGTGGCGCGTATAGATTTTTAGATTGGACTAGGTCCTCTCCGCGGAAACTAATGAGTTGCATATTTACTCAAAATCTTATGTTAAAGTATGTTCTTAAGATTTATGAAATATTTGGGCTGTAAGCCGTGTTTGGGGCCTCGTGTCGATCTGTTTGGACCCCTTTGAGGGCGTTTTACTGCTGTTTTCCTCACTACATGTTGATGATTTTACTCAGCATCATTGTGCATACTGTTTTATTTGAAACTCAGCCTAATTTACACTACATGAGCATTAAAATGATGTTTTCGGGTCGAGTACCCCGTTCTATTACTTCACCCGAGGGGCTTTTCGAGTGGTTCCACCGAGTGTGGCCGAGGTCCAAGAGTGATGGTGAGGTGTTGAGTGATATTAGCACTTGGGCTGAAGGAGACCCTCCGGAGTCTATACACACCCCCAGCGAGCGCGTCGATTGCGAGTGATTGAATGATTGGGAGGCATGAGTGGCTGTGAGGTGTTGAGTGATTGTGAGGTGCTGAGGGATTGTGAGGCATGCCTGACGGGCTGATTATGAAACATGTTTTTGCCCGAGGGGATACTTATGATTTTACTACATTCATTTGCATACCAAATCCTTGTTTTAAAGTTGTTAAAAATGTGCATTGTTTTAAGGACTTTTGTGAAGTTGATTTCTAAGGCATGACGTTTTCGTATATCTATGTATACTATTGGAAAGTAAAGGATGTGTATATTGTGACTTGATGACATTCATTTTATGTGATTCCTTTCTACTTAGACTTGATTTATTTCCATTATTATTGAGTTGGCGTACTCACATTACTCCCTGCACCTCTGTGTGCAGATTCAGGAACAGATATCGAGCGTTAGCTTTTATATATATATCGCAGCGAAGCCGGATCGTGGGGATATAGAGGTAGTTTTTCAGCGTTCGCAACATCGTTGCTTTCCCTTCCTGTTGTATTTAGATTTGATTCGGAGTTTTGTATCATAATACTTTATTTTGGCTTATTTCACTAGATGCTCATGACATGTTGACTCCAGGTTTTGGGGATGGCAGTACTGTATATAAAATTTGCCTATTATATTAAGAACTTTCTGTATATTGTTATGAATTGTTTGAAACTTAAATGAGATTTTCAAAAGGAAATGTGAACACGCGGTAGTCAGCTAGCCTAGTTCCACGATAGGCGCCATCACGGCCGGTTAGGATTTAGGGACGTGACAGTTTGCGCTCCGACCCTCTCTTCTATGAAATTGTAGATGTGCAACAGGTACGCATATGCGGTTTCCAATCCCAGGCTTCTCCTTCACTTCTGTGCACCATTTCACACAAATGCGACTTCGCAGGTGCGATTGCACAAGACCTGCCATCAACTAGCCATCTTCAACTACCGTTCGGGTGGTCGAAAATCCACTCGAGCCCCTCGAGCCCCTCGAGACCCTGCTCGAGCACACCAACAAGTTTCAAAAAATAATACGGAACTACTCGAGGCCTCAAATCACACAAAATACATCAAAACCATGAATCGCACCTCGATTCGAGCGTAAGGAACTAATCAACTTCCAATTTTCCAAAACTCATGTCGAACCATGTCTAATCAACTCGTTACGACCTCAAATTGTGTACATAAGTCCCAAATGACATTACGAACATATTTTAATTCATAGAACAACAATCCAATCTCGATAGCCTCAAAGTCAACTCTCGGTCAAACCTATGAACTTTTCAAGCTTTCAAATTTCTAGTTTTTTGCCAAATAGAGTCAATCCAACCTAGAAACCTTCAAATCTAAATTAGGACATACGCCTAAGTCTAAAATCACCATTCGAACATATTGGAACTATCAAAACGCTATTTAAGGGTCGCTAACACAAAATTCAAACCTCGATCAACTCTTAAAAATTAAGCTCCCTACCTTGGAATTAAGTGTGTTCCAATTCACTCTAAAATATTCCCAAAACCAAACCAACCTTCCCCGCAAGTCACATAAAACCAAAACACACATATGGGGAGTATCAAATGGGGGAAATAGGTCTCGTACATATAAAATGACCGACCGGGTCATTAGATTCTCCCCGTCTTAAACAAACATTCCTCCTTGAACGAGTTTAAAGACATACTTGAAATGCTGAAAATGTGAGAATATCTGCGCCGCATATAAAGCTCGGCCTCCCAACTCGCTTCCTCGACCGGCTTACCTCTCCACTAAACCCTCACCAATGCAATATCTTTCGAACTCAGTTTCTGGACCTGCCCATCCAAACGACCACCGGCTACTCATCATAAATCAAATCCTTGCCCGATTGTGCCGAGCTGAAATCCAACACATGTGGCTGATCTTCGTAATACTTCCGAAGCATGGAAACATGAAACACTGGATGAACTCCCAAAAAGAAGGAGGCAAAGTAAGTAATCCACCTCACCCACTCTCTATAAGACCTCGAATGGACCAACAAACCTTGGGCGCAACTTGACCTTCTTCCCAAACCTTATCACGTCGTTCATAGGCGAAACTCTGAGTAGGACCTTCTCACCCACCATGAGTTCTACATCGCGAGCTTGCTTTCAACATAACACTTCTCCCTGGACTGCACGATATGAAGCCTCTCATGAATTAACTTCACCTTATCCAAATCATCAAGAACCAAGTCTATTCGCAACAACCTAGCCTCCCCAGGCTGACCTCCCCCTAGGGCGGCCTCAAATAGGCTAAGCCCCACCCTTAGCAGGCTTTAGGGGTGGTTTAGATACTAATGCTCGAGCTATAGACTGTGTACCCTGATCTGGTACACTACTCAGCAGCCTGGGGTATTCCATCTTGAGATGACCTAAGTCCCCACACTCGAAACAACCTCTCCTCTAAATGAGGTTGTTGACCATGCGAACTTGAATATCTACCTATAAAACCTGAGTAGATGGGGCACGGTAAGAACTCTATGTGGACAGTGCGATAAAAGATGACTAACCTGGACGAATAACAAACAGTAAATGGAAGCATGTAACAAATAAAGACAGCTAACAAGTGAAAACATATATGTCTCAAGTAAAATATGTATCAGGTAAGGGCACATAATAAGGTAAAATACATTATAAGAAAAGATTATAATATAATTTACGACATGAAGTAAGCTAGAACACATTGCATGCTTATACCCATGACAACACATATTCGTCCAACAATCCAACACGTCTTTCTCTTTAGAACAAGCATTCAAGCCACCCAGATATAGTCAAATATTCCCTAAATAAGTCAAAACAAGCTCTAGAAACTACCCTCATATGAAAAAGGTTTGATCTTTAACAAATTTTAAAAAGTCAATAAAAAGTCTACTCAGACCCACGTGGTCGAAATCCGAAATTAAGACCAAATTTCGATTATTCATTCACCAACATGTCCAAATATATGACTTCTTTCGAGATACAACCTTAATTTGGGACTAAATCTCAAAATTATAAAGGCCTAAATTTCTACCAAAAACCCCTATTCTTATTCGATGAAATCTTATTTTGAATAGTGAAAGTTCATGGAAAAGCATTGAAAATTGAACAAAACCAAGTTAAAGTTACTAACCTATGAAGTTGGGAAGAATTTACTCTTCAAAATCTCCTCTATGTGGAGTCTATATCTCAAAGATTGAGTAAAATGAGCTAAATCTCGAAATCACAACATTTGCTGCAGGTGTTGCAATTGCAGACTCTTGTTTGCAATTGCGATATTCGCAAAAGCAAACCACTGATCGCAAATGCGAAAAGTGCTTGAGCCCCTCTGATATCGCAAAGGCGACATAACCTTCACATTTACAAAGGACCGGCCCCTTGTAAAAGCGAACAAAATGTGAAGTTGTCCCTCTACGCCCCAGTTCGCAATTGCGACACTATCTTAGCAACTGCAAAGTCCGACCACCTCACAAAAGCAACCAAAGATTCGCAAATGTGAAGTTGCCCTGCCCCTACCCAACATCACAAATGCGAGCTAGCACTCACAAAAGCAAGGCTCGGATTTGTGAACAGACCCTCGCAAATGCGAGGTGTGTAGCACAAACAAATTTTAGCCTTGCCAAAACAGTATGAAACCCACCCGAGCCCCTCGGGCTCTAATCCGAATATTCACACATGTATAATAACATCATACGAACTCACTCATAAGCTCACATCATCAAAATTCACGAATCAAATATCAAAACTCAAAGAAATTCAAACTTCATACTTCAAATTTTCACACCAAGCGCCAAAACGATCTCGGGTCACCTGGGACACCTATCAAACATGTGTACAAGTCCAAAATAACTATATGAACCTATTAGGATCGCCAAAACACCGATTCAAAGTTTTTTACCAAAAATATTGATTTTGGTCAACTCTAGCCATTTACATGTTCATAAATCAAGTTTTCTTTAAAATTTCACATTTAGCCTTCCCGAAAATTAACAAGGATACGCACGTCATAAATCATCAAATAGCACTACAAACAGTCTCAAATTATAAAAAGGGAAGCTAGTATTCAAACGACATATTGGTTCGTTACACTAAAATAACACGAATCTTCACTACTAAAAATTCGGAAAAAAGCGACCACAAAAAGCGACCAAAGTTGGTCCCTAAACAGTGAAAAGCGACCAAAATGCGTCCAAACAGGCTTGGTCGCTATTTTGCTAGTCCCTTTACCATATAGACCAAAGTTGGTCGCTAATTTGGTCTCTATGTTAAAGTGACCAAATATTTCGGGTAATCAAAAAAAGAGACCAACTTTGGTCGCTATATTATTTTAATAATATAAATTTGGCGGCCAAATTTGGTCTCTATTTTTAAATTATGTTATTTATTTATTTATTATTATACAAAATATAGCGACCCACTTTGATCTGTAAATAAAATATAATATTTTAAAATCTGGAAAATAGCGACCACAATAATTTATTTAATTTGTTTTAAACAGAAGCAACCGCAATTGGTCGTTAATTTCCAGGAAAAATAATTTTTTTAATAATTTGTTTTAAACCAAAGCAACCACAATTGGTCATTAATTTCCAGAAAAAATATTTTTTTTTAATAACATAGCGACCAAAGTTGGTCGCTATTCTGGAAATCTGGGTTAGTTAGCGACCACCTTTAAACCCTATTCTGGAAATCTGGGTTTAATAGCGACCAACTTTGGTCGTTTTTCTGGGTTTTATTTTGACAGAAACTGCCTATTTTGGCAGCCACACCACCTGCCAGCATACCAAATCCTATTACAACAACAATAATAACACAACAACAACAACAACAACAACAATACTAACACAACAACAATATGAACTAACAACACAACAACAACAACATTAAAACCAATATTAAAACCAACATTAAAACCAACAACGTATAAAGTTCAATAGAACTAACACATTTAACTAACAAAACTAAGTTAACACTTATTACAAGCTCATTCCAAAATGGACCGAAGTTCTATTGTCTAGTTCAAAGTATATAAAAGTACTTAATGACTGTTTCATTCTATATCATTATCATCACCGTCTGATGAATCTTCATTATCAAGACGGTAATGAGAAGGGTCATTTCGTGGTGGACGAGAAGAACGATCACGGGGAGGACGGGAGGAACTAACACGGGGAGGACGGAAGGAACGCTCACGTTCAAGTTGAGCCTCTGGCGATGGCTCGCGAGACCGGGGAATCGGAAAAGCTCCAGAAGCTAGGAGAGATTTAAGCTGAGCTTGCATACCTTCGTACTGAGCTTGCATGCCTTGGTACTGAGCTTGCATGCTAACGTACTGAGCATCTCTAAGCCTTTCTCGTTCCTTGGATGCTTCTAGCTCGCTTGTGAGCTTTGTCACAGTCTCCCGCATAGTGGAGAGGCTCTCCCCATCAAGTTGCTCGGCTTGCGAGGAAGTTCCTATTCCTTGCATTCCACAGTGATAGCGGTGGAACTTCTTATTAGGAAGCCCGTATACCTTCCCATATTTTGCACCGCCAGCCGCCTGCATCCATAGTCTTTCTGCATCCTCCTCCGAAATATGGATTGGCTCGCCCGACTCATTAGGTGGTTGACTGCGTATGAATTCCTCCATGTCAACTCTGAAGCGATCTTATAAGAAGATTTTTATTTAATTAGTATTTGAAAGATTATATTAGAGTATATCAGAATACTTAATGAAAAGAGAAAACTTACATGTACAGTCGATGATCGGTCGTCGACCCACCTTTCTGGATCAGTCTCTTTCTTTTTCTTGACAATATGAGTCTCCTTGAATAACTCATCTTGCTTCATTGGACGACCCAACTTCTTTTCCTGAAAATTCATAAATTATAGTTAATAAAAAGAATAGATATACTTTGAAAATTAAAATAAATGAATAAATTACGTACCATTTTGCTTTTTATAGTCCCTTGGCTAATCGCACCTCCAGTGTGCAAGGAGCCTCCCTTCTCGGATGCGCGAGCTTTCTTTCCTTTTTCGCTCTTCTTTAAGAACTCTACATTAATCCACTTCCTTCGCAAATCCCTCCAAAATTCGTCAAGCAACCAGTTAGGCTTCTGGTTGTACAGTCTAGCATTGGAGAAACTATGCGACAACCGCTTCCGAGCCTTAAGATTAAAATTACGCGCCACCTCCGCGCTATAGCGGTGTTCCCATACACACTTGCTCTGTATTTCAAAAGTTAAATATTGTATGAAAATATCATAAATATAAATAATTATAAAGCTTAAAAGAAAATTTATACCTTAAATTCATTGAAAATTTGCTCCTTCAGCGAGAATGGGAATTCGCTCCAACTCGTATAAGGGGCATCATAAAGCTTTCTGGTGGCGTTGGTGATTATCCTCGTAGTAGTGTTACTCGGGATGAACCTGCAATTTAACAAAAAAAAAACATTAATATATTAGTACAAACTGTACAAAACAATAAACGTAAAAAAATCAAGTTGCTCTTACCCATCACCCTCAAGGACTATGATGATCCTGCCATACTTATCCTTATGCACCTCCTCGTCATCATCATCAGCATCATCGGAAACAGGTACATTAGATGCATGTGTGGAAGGTGTAGGGTTCAGAGCTAGTATCTCGCAGGCGAAGGCCTGTAAGAGATGGAGCCGATGAGGAAAATGGACGTGATCCCTGTGACTGCGACATTGTGGGATCGACCAGAAGCTGCTGTGATACTGATACCTCTGACCCCCGTAGTTGTGGCACCAGTGGCTGTGACTCACGTGGTTGTGACCCTCGTGGCTGTGACCTGGATGGATTTGAGCCATGTGCTCGTGAGGCAGCTGGACTGTATGCTGGACGTACAGTCCTAGGGCCCTGTGCTGAAAGACCCGGTGTCTGCACAAAGATGTAGCTGGGCTGGTGATGCTGTGGCGCCTCATAATATCCAGCGGGTGGAGGATAAGACATAGGCGGCGCCTGTGAAGAGGGTGGAAAAGAGGGAGGATAAGAGGGAGAAGTATCTTCTACTCTCCTCTTTCCCTTCTTAGCCTTTCCTTTACCCCGAGAACCCGTAGGGTCATCGTTACCTCGACCCTTCCCTGTCATCTGCATAAAAATTACATATTTAGATTGAAACATATAATAAAATAGCTATAAAATGAGAAGTAGTAAAGAAACCAACTTTTTAAAGTTCATCGACGTATTGTTCCTCGTCCGAGGATTCTTCTTCCGAACTAGTTTGTGCTTTATCAGTTGATTCTTCTTCATCATTTTCTATTATTGTTACTTCATCTATGTCAACTTCTTCCAATATGTGTGCAGGATGTTCCAAATCATTTTCTAAAAGTTCGTCCACTATTTGGTGAACACTGGAGATATCGTTTTGATAAGCAGCATCTAACATATTCTCGACTTCCACCCTAATTAGTTAATAAAATTATTTAACAAATCTAATTAAAACAAGACCTTAAACCCTAATCTTCAATAAAATACAATGTTCACAAAATTGAAACACTAAATCAATCAATAAACTACAATGTCTATACATCTATAAACTATTTGTATAGATGTTCCATCTATACAAATAAAACAAGAACAAATTAATTTAGTTAATTCATATCCTAAAGGTTCAACTCATATCCTAAATGTTCAATTAATATCCTAAAGACAATACATAATTTAAATCTAACTAAAATAAATTCAACACTAATTAAAGTAATTAGTTAATAAAATTATTTAACAAATCTAATTAAAACAAGACCTTAAACCCTAATCCTCAATAAAATACAATATTCACAAAATTGAAACACTAAATCAAACAATAAACTACAATATTTATACATCTAAAAACTATTTGTATGGATGTTCCATCTATACAAATAAAACAAGAACAAATTAATTTAGTTAATTCATATCCTAATCATTGTTAGTTAATTAATTCATATCCTAAAGGTTCAACTATATCCTAAATGTTCAATTCATATCCTAAAGACAATAAATAATTTAAATCTAACTAAACTAAATTCAACACTAATTAAATTAATTAGTTAATAAAATTATTTAACAAATCTAATTAAAACAAGACCTTAAACCCTAATCCTCAATAAAATACAATGGTCACAAAATTGAAACACTAAATCAAACAATAAACTACAATGTTTATACATCTATAAACTATTTGTATAGATGTTCCATCTATACAAATAAAACAAGAACAAATTAATTTA